>CAWUFW010029832.1:0-18283 GCA_963921515.1 Calotriton arnoldi
TTCTAATGGTGTGTGGCTTGTGTGATGGATGAGTTGTGGGTGTGTCTGTGGTTGCTGTCTGATGGTGTTCTGTGCTGGCAGGTCAGTTGAATTTGCAAAGGATCATGTTAGGGATGTGTGGCCTTTATATGGGTGGAGTTGTGGGTGTGTCTTTGTTCCATGTTTTTTTTCCCAGTATTTATTGACTTTGTGTGAGAAGTTGGCCTGGTATATGCTGTTCACTAATTAAAGTGGACACCTTGCACCAGGGCAAATCGACTCTTATGGTAGATAGGTTTAAGACAACCTTTTAAAGAAAGCTATCCTAGTGGTAGCTGTGGAGAGCAGCCTTCAGGCTAAGTCTTGAAGGAATGTAAAGCAGCTTGTTTTACCATATAATCTCTTGAATCACCAAATGAAAAGACACCACACAGGTATATATATCAAATATATATGTATTTATTTCTAAATAACTCTCTACTAATCTCTTTATGAGATTAGAAGACAAACATATGCACAAATCAACGTTTCACAATAAGTTAAGCACAAAATATGGCTGGGGCCCTAGGGGCGTACCAGACCATATACTAAGTAAGAGACTTAGAAACAACGACTTGCAGGGAGACAAGGCCTAGGGCCTTCAGAAGTGCAGGGGCCTCACGAAACCACCCAAGGCAGGTAAGTAAAGGACCCACGGGGGACGCGTGCAGTGTGGATACACAGGCGCGGATCGCCGTTAACTTCAATGGGGCAAGTCGCGGTTGGAAATAAAGAGTTTTAGGATACTTCGGGAGAACCTACAAGCAAGTCACTTACAGGGTAAGTAGTTCTAGGGCCCACACCCACAGGAGCACCGTAGTGCTGGAGTTACCTCACCCAGGGAAGCCGGGTGCACAGGTGTCCTTTGGTGTCGGGTCGCGGCGTCGTTTTCAATGGCGAACAAAGAAGACTTGCTGCTTGCGGGAGCTGAAGAAGTGTCCGGTGGAATCCAAGCCTGGATTCTGGAGAAGGATGACCTGAAAGCAGAGGGGACAGTGTTCAAAGTCACTTGGCAGTGACCCGGGGCAAGGAAGATGGATGCCCACCGTCGTTGGTCGCTTCAGGTCGGTTGCAGGTGCCTTGACTCTTCAGCCACGTGGTCCAGGAGGTGTCGACGACGACCAGGAGCTGGATTCGGTGGGTCCCTCGACGTCTGCAGCTGACTGCGGTGTCGGCAACTCGATTGGAGCCAACAAGCCTTGGCAGCAGCAAGTCTCGGGGAGATGAAGAAAAGTCGATGGCGCAGACCAGCAAGGTCTGAGGGACTCACCCAGCGAGGGTAAGTCAGGGCAGGCCTGGAGCAACCAGGGGAGCCCTTTGGTTTCTTTAAGAAGTCTTCTGGGGACCCACAAGCCGGCGGGCAAGGGATCGCAAAGACACCTCGGGCGGAATCACTCAACAGGGGCCCACGGTCACTCGGGACGGTGTAGGCCTCTGATCTTCGGAGGGATTCCTGCTGGAGGTCGGGACCACACGTGGTCCAAAGCACAAGTTCGTAGAACGTTGTGAAGGGGTTGCACTCGACAATAGTGCACGGTACCCAGGGGTCGCGGTTCCTCGTTACTCGTGGGGTCCACTTGCCTCAGCTTCGCTGGGGACTCACGATGGCCTGGGAGAGGTCAGGAAATCTACTTCTTGGGCTGCAGGGACTTCGGACTCCGGCGGGAGCGGCGTAGTTTGCGACCGTCGTTGTCGTTTTTGGTGCCTGCCAAGCAGGGGAGTCACTCCTTGACTCCAAGGGAGATTCTTCTGTCTTCCAAAGGTAGTGGAACGTCGAAGGGCCAGGATTCTTCTGTAGAGCGTCGTCCAGGGGTTATCTGCTTTGCAATGGCAAGGTTCCCCCTCTTATACTAAAAAGAGGGGATGGACTAGCTCTATGACCCCACCTATGGGAGGGTCAAGGGAGGGGGTGGCTACACCCACTTCCCTTTGTCCAGTTTCGCGCCAGAGCAGGGGCAGGTAGCCCCTGAGCTGGTTTGAACTGGCATATGCACAGAGGAGCCTTCTGCTCCCCCAGTGCAGGACTTCAAAGCACTCTAAGAGTGCACCCACCCAGCCCCAATACACTAAACCCTGTCTGGAAGGTGGTTACACCTCCCTGTGACAGGATGCCTATTGTTGGGCTTCCTCCACTGTGAGTTTCGGTCATCAGCAGGAGGGCAGCCCAGTGTCTGTGACTGGTGGCATCCATTTTGTGATGCCAGGGCTCTTTAGGATTCTACCGCGTTTCCACAGCAGGTACATGTCTTATCCCTCTAGAAGGGTGGAATGCTACCCCCGCCGCCAAGATTGGCGGGGGGTAGTATTCCAAGATGTTTGACACCAAACACGACATGTTTTGATGCAGCCATTCCAAAGTTAGCATTTACCGCGAGGATATAATGCACTTAAGAGTATATGGTTTAACCGCATCCACAAACAGCACCAGAGAATGGACTCTGAGAACTGCAGAGGGGCCCTGCTCATGCAGAGGCACCCCCTCACATAGAAGCCAAGCACCCTGCCCTCAGGATTGATAGGGCCTGCCTTAGGGGTGACTGATAGGTTTATATGTGTGTGCAGGAGAGATATAGGAAACCTATATCTCAGTGAGGGGTGCTAGCACCACCTCACCCAGGCTGCAGTAGCAGGCCTGTGGTGTCAGATTTAGACTGCTTCCCAGGGGTGGCATAACACATGCTGCAGCCCCTGGGAGGCCTGTGAAGTACCTATGCCCTTGGCACCTAAGGTACCATATACTAGGGACTCATAAGGCACCACAGTATCCAATCACTAGTGCACCTAGAGTGCACTCCATGTCGTTTAGAGAGAACAGAGAGGCTGGGGCCCTGATTGGCAGGGACCCAGCCAGACTATAGCCAGAAACCAGTGCTAACATCAGAAAAAAAGTGGGGGCAACATAAGAGGCAGATCCTACTCTCCTACACAACCCCCCAAACGTAGGGACACTAAACTAACCTTGACCAGTTGAGTCTTCGTGTTCAAAGTGGAAATACCTTGAGAGTCCATCTGCATTGGCATGTTGGGTCCCAGGCCTATGTTCCACTGTATAGTCCATCCCCTGTAGGGAAATGGACCACCTCAAAAGTTTTGGGTTTTCACCTTTCATCTGCTTTAGCCATAGGAGGGGCTTGTGGTCAGTCTGAACTATGAAGTGAGTACCAAACAAGTATGGCCTCAGCTTCTTCAGGGCCCATACCACAGCAAAGGCCTCCCTCTCTATAGCTGACCAACGTTTCTCTCTAGGGGTCAGCCTTCTGCTAATAAAAGCTACTGGCTGGTCTTGACCTTCATCATTCAGTTGAGACAGTACAGCTCCCACACCCAGCTCAGAAGCATCTGTTTGGACAATGAACTTTTTGGTGTAGTCTGGACTCTGTAAGATGGGGGCAGTGCACATGGCCTGCTTTAGGTCTTCAAATGCCTTTTGACAGCTAGCTGTCCACTGAACCTTTTTTGGCATTTTCTTAGAGGTAAGATCATTCAAGGGGGTCACTATAGATCCATATCCCTTGACAAACCTCCTATAGTACCCAGTCAGGCCTAAGAAGGCTCTCACCTGTGTCTGGGTGGTTGGAGCAACCCATTCCATTATGGTTTGGATTTTGCTCTGCAAAGGCTGAACCTGGCCTCCACCTACAAGGTGGCCCAGGTACACAACCTGACTCTGCCCTATCTGGCACTTGGTGGCCTTGATAGTGAGGCCTGCTTTCTGCAGGGCCTCCAAAACATTTCTGAGGTGGACCAGGTGATCCTGCCAGGAGGAACTAAAGACAGCAATATCATCTAGATAAGCTGAGCAATAAGTTTCCATCCCTGCCAGAACTTTATTCACCAACCTCTGAAAAGTGGCAGGTGCATTTTTCAATCCAAAGGGCATCACCACAAAGTGGTAGTGCCCACCAGGGGTCGAAAATGCTGTTTTGGCTTTTGCATCATCAGCTAATCTGATTTGCCAGTAGCCAGCTGTTAGGTCAAATGTGCTTAGATACTTGGCTGAGGCCAAAGTATCAATCAGCTCATCTGCCCTTGGTATGGGATAGGCATCAGTCCTAGTGACTGCATTGAGGCCTCTGTA
The DNA here is from genome assembly GCA_963921515.1 of Calotriton arnoldi. Classification (NCBI taxonomy): domain Eukaryota; kingdom Metazoa; phylum Chordata; class Amphibia; order Caudata; family Salamandridae; genus Calotriton; species Calotriton arnoldi. The sequence continues at coordinate 4,097 of CAWUFW010029832.1, forward strand.
GTCTACACAAAACCTCATTTCTTTCTTACCACCCTGGGTATGAGGCTTGGGTACCAGGACTACTGGGCTAGCCCAAGGGCTATCTGAAGGCTCAATCACGCCTAACTCCAACATTTTCTGGACTTCAGTCCTGATACAGTCCCTGACATGGTCAGGTTGCCTGTAGATTTTATTCTTGACAGGCAGACTGTCCCCAGTGTCCACCTCATGGGTGCACCAGGTAGTCTGACTAGGGGTCAGGCTAAACATATGTCTAAACTGTTGCAGAACTTGTCTGCACTCAGTTTGCTGATGGTCAGTGAGGCTGCTTGCCAAAGCAACACCATCTACTGACCCATCATCAGGGTTCTGAGAGAGCAGGTCAGGGAGAGGGTCACTCTCCTCCTCCTGGTCCTCATCAGTTGCCATGAGCAAGCCCATGTCAGCCCTGTCAACATATGGCTTTAATCTGTTGACATGAAGCACCCTTAGGGGGCTCCTGGGAGTTCCAAGATTCACCAGATAGGTGACTTCTCCCTTCTGTTCAACTATTGTATGGGGGCCACTCCATTTGTCCTGGAGGGCTGCTGGGGCCACAGGCTCCAACACCCACACTTTCTGTCCTGGCTGGTATACAGTCAGCACAGCCTTTGGTCATGCCAAGCTTTTTGCAATTCTTGGCTGGCCTCCAGGTTTTTGGTTGCCTTTTTCATGTACTCTGCCATCCGGGAGCGGAGACCAAGTACATAGTCCATCACATCTTGTTTGGGGGGCTTGAGAGGTAACTCCCAGCCCTCTTTTACCAAACATAGTGGACCTCTCACAGGATGCCCAAACAGAAGCTCAAATGGGCTGTAGCCAACCCCTTCTGTGGAACCTCTCTGTATGCAAACAAAAGGCAAGGAAGAAGAAGGTCCCATTTCCGCCTAAGCTTCTCTGGGAGTCCCTTAATCATTCCTTTCAAGGTCTTGTTGAAGCGTTCAACTAAACCATTGCATTGTGGGTGATAGGGGTGGTGAACTTATAAGTTACACCACACTCCTTCCACATTGCTTTCAGATATCCTGACATGAAGTTGGTACCTCTGTCAGAAATGACCTCCTTTGGGAAACCCACTCTGGAGAAAACTCCAATGAGGGCTCTTGCCACCACAGGTGCTGTGGTGGTCCTCAGGGGAATTGCCTCTGGGTACCTGGTGGCATGATCCACTACCACCAGGATAAATCTGTGCCCAGATGCAGTCTGAGGGTCAAGGGGACCAACAATGTCAATCCCTACCCTTTCAAAGGGTACCCCCACCACAGGTAGTGGTATCAGGGGGGCCTTTGTTGTGCCACCTGCCTTACCACTGGCTTGGCAAGTGACACAGGAGCGACAAAACTCCTTTGTGTCCTCTGACATATGTGGCCAATGAAAATGTGGAACAAGCCTGTCCCAGGTCTTGTTTTGGCCCAAGTGTCCTGCCAAAGGGATATCATGTGCTAAGGTCAAGAGGAACCCCTAAACTTCTGAGGTATTACCAACCTCCTGGTGGCTCCAGGGGCTGGGTCTCTACCCTCAGAATATAGGAGTCCCTCATCCCAATAAACTTTATGGGACCCACTAGCACTCCCAGCAGCCTCAGCAGCAGCCTGCTGTCTGAGGGGTTCAAGAGAGGGGCAGCACTGTTGCTCCTTGCTCAGATCTTCCCTGGAAGGGCCCCCTGCCCCCAAGAACTCAACCTGGTCAGGTTCAAGTCCCTCTGGGGCAGTTCCTTCTTCAGGTTCTGCTTCACCTCCCTCTGGAAGTGAATCCTTGATCTGAGACAGAGGGGAAGGCACTGCCTTAACCCTACTGCTCCTCCTCTTGGGAAGCATCTGGTCCATTGTTCCAGGATCCAGAGCTGGTTCAGTGTCATGCATTCTTGCTTGTGACCTGGTCACAGCAAATACCTCTGCAGGGATGCCCAACATCTCAGCATGAGTCCATAACTCTACTTCAGACCAGGCTGAAGTCTCTAGATCATTGCCCAACAGACATTCTACAGGGAGGTCTGCACTGACTACAACCTTCTTGAGGCCAGTTACCCCTCCCCAGGAGAAATTCACAACTGCCAGACTATGGTTGGTCTGGACATTGCTTGCATTGGTCACCTGGTACATTTCACCCAGGATGATCTGTCCAGGGTCCACTAGGTCCTCTGCCACCATGGTGACACTAGCACCTGTGTCCCTAAATGCCAAAGCCTGTTTGCCATTTATCAAAGGCTGCTGTTTGTACTTGCCCAGATTACTGGGGCTTACTAGGAAGGACATATCAATGTTTCCCTCACAAATCAGCATTGCCTGAGTGGTCACTCTGACTAGGTCAGAATCCACTTCAGAACCCAGGGTCAACCCTACTACACCCTTATTCTGAGTACCACCTCCACCAGTAGCTGAGCTAGGGGGCACAGTTGCCTTAGGGGCAGGAGTGGTGGTGGTTTGGTCTTTGGACTTGGTACAATCAGAAGTCCAGTGCCCTTTCTGTTTACAGAATTTGCACCAGGGCTTCTTTTGGCCTTTTCCCTTGTTGGACTGTGACTCCCCACCAGATGCAGATTTTTGGGGCCCTTGTGAAGACTTCTGGTCTTTTGACTTATCCCCACCTTTCTCAGAGCCTTTAGGATCTTGCTTCTTAGTGTCACCCCCTTGGTTCTGGGTTTTCTGCCTCACCCTGGTTCTGACCCATTTGTCTGCCTTCTTTCCCAATTCTTGGGGAGAGGTCAGATCAGAGTCCACCAGGTACTGATGCAACAACTGGTTCTGGCAATTATTTAGGATCTGTTCTCTCATCATCAGATTATACAATCCCTTGAAATCAGTAACCCTACTGCCAACCAGCCAACCCTCTAGAGCCTTGGTTGCACAATCAACAAAGTCAGTCCAGTCCTGAGTCTGTGCCTTCTGGGTATCTCTGAACTTCAACCTGTACTGCTCAGTGGTTAAGCCAAACCCATCTATCAGTGCACTCTTCAGGACCTCATAATCATCAGCATCCTCCTCTCTAACAGTGAGGAGCTTGTCTCTTCCTTTATCTGAAAAGGAGAGCCACAAGATTGCTGCCCACTGCTTTTGGGGGACCTGCTGTACTCTACAGGCCCTCTCCATAGCAGTTATCCACTTGTGGATATCATCCCCACTCTGGTAGGGAGGAACAACCTTGCTCAGGTTCCTATGGTCAGGAATATATTCTCTGCCTCTAGGGACACTGTTGCTGCCACCAGGGGGTTCTAACCCCTCTTTTCTAGAAGCTCTCTGGATCTCCAGGGCTTCCCTATCCAGTGCCAACTGCTTGGTTCTGAGGGCCACTCTGGCTTCCTCATACTGGAGCAGTTTGCACCTTCTCTCAGAGGAGGTCTCTCTTAAGGAAAAGTATGAGCTCCTCTGCTGGACAAATTCTCTGCCAGAGTGATAAGAGTGGTCAGATTCCCTGGAAGGGGATCTGTGCCTCTCCTCCTCTCTGTCAGTTCTCTTAGGGAGAATTCCTCTGTCCTTTTCAGGCCCCTTGGAGCCTGGCCCTTCAATCACAGAGTCTTGGTCATTCTGATTTTCATCATCTGACCCAGATACTATGACTGACCCACCCACTGATTCAAACCCTTTAGCTCCTAGAGCCAATCTAAGGTCATCTGCTGTCAGCAGATCTATCAGGTGGAGTGTTGAGGGACTCTGTCCTAGTCTCAGGTGTCTGTCAACACACATGGCTCTCAAGTCAGAGAAAGCCATGTCCTTATACTGAGGCTGAGTGGATCCACTGGGTCCACCCTTTAAGGACATTCTAGTGTTGTGCAGTGTTGTACTACCTACACTAGTTTGTGGCCTACTGATCCTAGCTTGAGCTGTGGAAAGGGTGTGCTATCCCTTGGCACACAGCTCTAAGTTCAGTAGAACTTATTGATACTAAGCTTGACTTTATATGTACCTTGAGTACCTATAATGGTTTTCAGTTAGTAATTCAAATAGAGATTTTCTGGTAAAACAATGGCAAGCTGGAATCCCACACGCTGCCCACCAATGTGAGAAGTTGGCCTGGTATATGCTGTTCACTAATTAAAGTGGACACCTTGCACCAGGGCAAATCGACTCTTATGGTAGATAGGTTTAAGACAACCTTTTAAAGAAAGCTATCCTAGTGGTAGCTGTGGAGAGCAGCCTTCAGGCTAAGTCTCGGAGGAATGTAAAGCAGCTTGTTTTACCATATAATCTCTTGAATCACCAAATGAAAAGACACCACACAGGTATATATATCAAATATATATGTATTTATTTCTAAATAACTCTCTACTAATCTCTTTATGAGATTAGAAGACAAACATATGCACAAATCAACGTTTCACAATAAGTTAAGCACAAAATATGGCTGGGGCCCTAGGGGCGTACCAGACCATATACTAAGTAAGAGACTTAGGAACAACGACTTGCAGGGAGACAAGGCCTAGGGCCTTCAGAAGTGCAGGGGCCTCACGAAACCACCCAAGGCAGGTAAGTAAAGGACCCACGGGGGACGCGTGCAGTGTGGATACACAGGCGCGGATCGCCGTTAACTTCAATGGGGCAAGTCGCGGTTGGAAATAAAGAGTTTTAGGATACTTCGGGAGAACCTACAAGCAAGTCACTTACAGGGTAAGTAGTTCTAGGGCCCACACCCACAGGAGCACCGTAGTGCTGGAGTTACCTCACCCAGGGAAGCCGGGTGCATAGGTGTCCTTTGGTGTCGGGTCGCGGCGTCGTTTTCAATGGCGAACAAAGAAGACTTGCTGCTTGCGGGAGCTGAAGAAGTGTCCGGTGGAATCCAAGCCTGGATTCTGGAGAAGGATGACCTGAAAGCAGAGGGGACAGTGTTCAAAGTCACTTGGCAGTGACCCGGGGCAAGGAAGATGGATGCCCACCGTCGTCGGTCGCTTCAGGTCGGTTGCGGGTGCCTTGACTCTTCAGCCACGTGGTCCAGGAGGTGTCGACGACGACCAGGAGCTGGATTCGGTGGGTCCCTCGACGTCTGCAGCTGACTGCGGTGTCGGCAACTCGATTGGAGCCAACAAGCCTTGGCAGCAGCAAGTCTCGGGGAGATGAAGAAAAGTCGATGGCGCAGACCAGCAAGGTCTGAGGGACTCACCCAGCGAGGGTAAGTCAGGGCAGGCCTGGAGCAACCAGAGGAGCCCTTTGGTTTCTTTAAGAAGTCTTCTGGGGACCCACAAGCCGGCGGGCAAGGGATCGCAAAGACACCTCGGGCGGAATCACTCAACAGGGGCCCACGGTCACTCGGGACGGTGTAGGCCTCTGATCTTCGGAGGGATTCCTGCTGGAGGTCGGGACCACACGTGGTCCAAAGCACAAGTTCGTAGAACGTTGTGAAGGGGTTGCACTCGACAATAGTGCACGGTACCCAGGGGTCGCGGTTCCTCGTTACTCGTGGGGTCCACTTGCCTCAGCTTCGCTGGGGACTCACGATGGCCTGGGAGAGGTCAGGAAATCCACTTCTTGGGCTGCAGGGACTTCGGACTCCGGCAGGAGCGGCGTAGTTTGCGACCGTCGTTGTCGTTTTTGGTGCCTGCCAAGCAGGGGAGTCACTCCTTGACTCCAAGGGAGATTCTTCTGTCTTCCAAAGGTAGTGGAACGTCGAAGGGCCAGGATTCTTCTGTAGAGCGTCGTCCAGGGGTTATCTGCTTTGCAATGGCAAGGTTCCCCCTCTTATACTAAAAAGAGGGGATGGACTAGCTCTATGACCCCACCTATGGGAGGGTCAAGGGAGGGGGTGGCTACACCCACTTCCCTTTGTCCAGTTTCGCGCCAGAGCAGGGGCAGGTAGCCCCTGAGCTGGTTTGAACTGGCATATGCACAGAGGAGCCTTCTGCTCCCCCAGTGCAGGACTTCAAAGCACTCTAAGAGTGCACCCACCCAGCCCCAATACACTAAACCCTGTCTGGAAGGTGGTTACACCTCCCTGTGACAGGATGCCTATTGTTGGGCTTCCTCCACTGTGAGTTTCGGTCATCAGCAGGAGGGCAGCCCAGTGTCTGTGACTGGTGGCATCCATTTTGTGATGCCAGGGCTCTTTAGGATTCTACCGCGTTTCCACAGCAGGTACATGTCTTATCCCTCTAGAAGGGTGGAATGCTACCCCCGCCGCCAAGATTGGCGGGGGTAGTATTCCAAGATGTTTGACACCAAACACGACATGTTTTGATGCAGCCATTCCAAAGTTAGCATTTACCGCGAGGATATAATGCACTTAAGAGTATATGGTTTAACCGCATCCACAAACAGCACCAGAGAATGGACTCTGAGAACTGCAGAGGGGCCCTGCTCATGCAGAGGCACCCCCTCACATAGAAGCCAAGCACCCTGCCCTCAGGATTGATAGGGCCTGCCTTAGGGGTGACTGATAGGTTTATATGTGTGTGCAGGAGAGATATAGGAAACCTATATCTCAGTGAGGGGTGCTAGCACCACCTCACCCAGGCTGCAGTAGCAGGCCTGTGGTGTCAGATTTAGACTGCTTCCCAGGGGTGGCATAACACATGCTGCAGCCCCTGGGAGGCCTGTGAAGTACCTATGCCCTTGGCACCTAAGGTACCATATACTAGGGACTCATAAGGCACCACAGTATCCAATCACTAGTGCACCTAGAGTGCACTCCATGTCGTTTAGAGAGAACAGAGAGGCTGGGGCCCTGATTGGCAGGGACCCAGACAGACTATAGCCAGAAACCAGTGCTAACATCAGAAAAAAAGTGGGGGCAACATAAGAGGCAGATCCTACTCTCCTACACATTGTCATTGCTTGTTTGGCCCTTTTTTTGTATTTTTTCCTTTGTAGTTTCTGGGCATGTAGGAGACGTTCTTCTGACCGAGTCGGACGCTGCAGTTGTCTCGTGCGAGCTTCTCCGAGTCTTTCAAGCTGTGTTTCTGCTGTGTTTTATGTGCGGCGTAGGCGTCGGTCGCGGGGTATTGGGTTGCTTCGGCTCGGTTTTGTATGCGTGTCGGTCGTACGGCTTGAGCTCCGTGCGACTCGGTCTGGTTTTACATGCATTGCATCGTACTGCGCGGGTCGGTGTTCGCGGGTACGTTTCTGTCGGGTTCATTCCTGGTGCGTGTCGGTCGGTTCGATTCGCGTGGTTTCCCGGCCGGATAGCTGTTTTCTGTGCGGTTCGGTCGTTCGGCTTGTGTTCCGTACGAGTCGGTCGTGATTCCCATGCATTGCATCGTACTACGCGGATCGGGCAGCGCCGGAACGTGTCGGTCGGACTAAATTCCCGTACCGAGTCGGTCGGTACGTTTTCCGGCCCGAATCGGAATCGCCCCCTATATTTTGGCAAACGATATTAAACACTTCGATATTTTTAAAATCGATATTACTTACCTTAATTCAATATTCTTGACCATGATATTCTTGCTGTCGATATTTCTCACTCACGATATTTATGACTCGATATTTGAGTCAGTTGATATTAAAAACTCGATATTTTGTCTGCACACCCTACATATTGCAGTACAACAATTAGCCACACAGTTCTCTTACCTGAATAGATGAAGTGAGGGCTGCATGGTTTCCCAAGGTGCCATGGTGGTGGTAGTAGTAGCATGATAGCACACTTACAGAGAAGGCATCAGAAGTGAGGTCCGACTCCCTCCTAGGTGAACTCAAACTGTAGGGTAAGGACTATTCATAGCAGGGAACTAATTAAATTGAAGTAAAAACGGAGATAATGACAGTTATATTTTATTATATGAAAGGTTTAAAAATAAATTGAGACAGTCACCATACTGGACTACTAGACTTCAAGAAGAGAGTCAATAGTGAAATTATGAAAAACAATACTTAATTGAATTATTCAGAACAATTGTGAGCTAGTACAAGTTACAAAATGAAGTGGACTCGAACTCTGAAGTGGACAAGGTTTAGCTTTGACGCGACACAGTGCCTGAATGATGATGCTGGCAATGATGTTCCTCTAAAAATATCGAACACTGTTTTTATGCGTGGGTGGGTAAATGTGGCCAGTGTGTGCTATACTTAGAGCTGAAGATCCTGCACTGAGTTAGAGTTGCTTTCACCACATCCGCCCCACCAAGTGTTGATCACTTTCTGGTGTAAATTATTAAGTCACACCTCAATAAAATCACACAGCCTGGAGAAAGAGGGTTAGGGGTTTGATGAATGGATGGGAAGGGGGATTTGGGGAAAGGTTTGACAAAGGCATACACAATTCATGGACAACATTCATATGGGCAATGAGCAGACAATCATCATAAATCTGTTGTGGGAGGAAAAGGAAACGAAGGAATGAGTACAGGTAACTTAAATGCAAACCAAACCAAATTGCCCGTCTGCCCCCAGAGAGATCCAAGTTACATTAAATATCTCAATGTCCTGTGTTACCTAGCTTTGAAAGATAGCAAATATATTACAAATTATGTAGGAGTCAAGTGAACAACACACACAGTTCTAATGATTATTAAAAGAAAAAATGATACTGTATTGCCAAATTGGGAGTTGCATCTGCATTCCTCTTGGGTGCCTGAAGGATGTTGTCTGGTAAGGTAAGCATAAGTATTATGCTGCTTTTCCAGTTTGGTGCAGGGTAATGAGTGCCTGTGGATTGAAAAACAAAAATAATATTGTAGAATCAAGGAGAAAGACAGAAGCTAAACTTCATAAGAAGTGCACTGAAAAGAATAAGAAAATGCATCCAAGCCTTGATCACATCACGCGTTGATTACGCTAACGCGCAATATGCCGGTCTGCCTGGTTACCTCCTAAATAAACTTCAGGTGATTCAGAATGCAGCGGCCAGACTATTACTTAACCTCCTTAAAAGAGTAGGCACTAGGCAGCACCTTTGTGACCTCCACTGGTTGCCGGTGAAAGAGAGGGTGAAGTTTAAATCCCTGGTAATTGTTCACTCTGCCCTCTATGGTCATGTTCCAGCCTACCTGAGAGTAAGATTTAGCCTCTACGCTCCGGCTAGGCAACCTTGTTCTTCTACCAAGCTAATGGCATGCATCCCCAGGTTTCGCAAACAGAGGATCGGTGGCAGCTCTCTGTCACGGATGGGGGCTGTAGCCTGGTACAGCTGCATGCTCTTAGTGACCCGAAGGCTTTCAGAAAGAGACTGAAGACCCTACTTTTTTAATTGTCTTCTGTGATTCGTCTAATCACCCCGCATTGCAGGCCCCGGGACACTCCTTGGAGTAGCTGTGCGTGCTACAAGTGCTGTTTAACAAAACATAACGTAGTCCTTTTTGCACTCATTCTTTTTATGACTGGTGTGTGAACAATTAGGTGAGAGCAATTTTACAACAACCCAAAATCACACTAAAGTGGCCCCATGTAGCTATCGATATCAGGCTGATCAAAGTCGCAACTGTCATGATCATGAATTCATCATCATGAATCATAACAATAATATGTAGACTAACAGCACGTGCATAATGTGATGATCATTCATGGCTAAATGACTGTCTCCAGTTACCTACAACAACAGGCCCCCCACCACAACCACCACTTAGCTTCAAATTTGAGCCTGACAGCACTGCGCATACACACCCAGCAACATTGCATTTTCCAAATCAAGTAAGATTAATGCACCTCTGTCACCACTCACCACCACTCCACAGAGTTGGATAGGCCACTTTAAAGTCATCACCACATCGCATGGTTTCAGTGAATTTTTAAAACATCCTTCTTCTGGTGGCAGTTCTCGAGTCCTGCTCTAGCCCTGAGTCCTTCCATCATCCCTGATCCTTCTGACTCCAAGTAAGGTGTCCAACTCCGTACTGACTGTGTCCTGACTCAAATGCAATTGATCGACCTGCAGTACAATGCTGTTGATGCACAACAAGAGAAACATTGAGTCATTTTATGTGTAGACTAGATTTGTGTTTGCGTTATCTATTTTACAGGGACTGGTCGGGTCTGACGCTGTGAGGAGTATAAAGCAGAAAATGAAGCAGTGTGGAGTGGACCCCGTGAACAAATCTTGCTAACTCTCAAAGGGGAAGGAAAAAATAAACTTCAGGGAAAAATGATCAGTCATCGATAAGCCACCAACATTGTAAATTATCACAAACACATTTAAGCCTGCCACCACATGAGTCATCTCAACACACTCACAAACAACAATCACTGAGCGTACAATGCATGCCATTTACCTGTTCTTCAAATTCAGGCGTGGTCACTGTGGTACATTGCCGATCCATTGTTCATGAAACAGATATTGGCCAGTCTAAATCAAATAATGTGGGGCAGTCCGGCTAGGGGAATAATAAACTAGGAAAGCATAGATAGTCATGGCCCAGGGTTGGAGGCAGGCACAAATTTGTATCTCCAATGTCCTTGAGGGAAATGGGTGGGGGTTCTTCATTGCACACTGCTGCAGCTCCAATCCGGCAATAAAATGTGTCTAAGAATAAAGACGGTGAGGCTGAATTAGTCAACCAGACTTAAACAAATAAAATGAAATAATGTTCCCCTAGCCATATCTTTTTTTTTTTGGCATCAAAGCAGATCAGCGATAGAGAGAGAAAGTTATATGGTTGTTGGCCCAGGCCTAGTAATCAGGGAAGTATAGCTCATCCTCAAACTCAGATGGTACGCCCAGAAGTAGGTCATCTAACACACTACTTCCATGACCTGAGTCTCCCTCATCTTCCTCCTATCGTACTTAAGGTACGGAGTAATCCAGTGATATAAAATGTTGATTCATTTTTATCATGGTTAATCTCTCCTCATTTTGGAGTGGGAGACTGGTCCTTCTCACAGTGACAATGGCACCAGCAGCACTGAAAACACACTCAGCGGAGACACTGGCAACTGAGCAAGCCATATAGTTTATTGCCAGCCTGCTGAGCACTGGCCATTGGTACCTCTTCCCATTCCAATACACCAATGGGTTTTGATCAAGTTATACCTCTGTTGAATCATCCAGATAGGCCTGGACCATCCTATAGTCATTGGTGCTCCACCTTGCTAGACCTCTTTTGCCTTCGCCTCTGCACTGAACTTAAGACCTGCCAGTAGAAACCAATCATATGCAGATTTTAGGGCTGATGTTCCTGTTCCTGTTGATGCTAGTGTTCTTTTGTTGGTTTTGGGTGCTGTGAGCCAAGAGCGCTGCCCTCAGGCTCTGAAGTTGGAGGCTGCACTGCAGACTTGTGCCCTAGAGGAGTGGGCCTCTAATTCCCAGCCGTTCTTTTTCTAGTTCACTGGCTTGCCCGGCAATCCGCGTTTTGTCGTTTGAAACATCCCTGTCTGAAAAAGGAATGAAAGGGGCTAATAATGGCTTGTACCATGAATCAAGAACTGTGGCAAAGATATAATGTTTGGATGACACAATGTTTCTTTGCACCCTTGCATTAACAGATAAGTGAAGGATTAAGCTCTCCACCAACTCATACGCATCTTTTTGTTTGGTCCCCACCTGTGTACATTTCAGACACCTCCTTTAGCTACTCCTTTAGCATATGCAACAATGGGATAGCTTGGCCCATATTACTGTCCTCCTTGCTGACTTCCTGTGTGTAAACTTTAAAGGGGATAAGCAGTTTTGTCAGGCATTTGACTAGGCCCCATTGGTTCATCTCAATGATCATGCCTTTCTCAGTTGCATCCCCTCTTTGCAAGACATATTCATTGATAGGTCTGTACTGCACAAACAGACGTTGCAACATGTCATAAGTCGAATTCCAACGTGTTAGCACATCCTGTATGAGTGCTTTAACTGACATTCAATTATCATGCCGAATGACCCTCAGCTGTTTCCCGATTTAATTGAATGGCTGAAATGAGTGTGGATTCTTCTGCAGGTGGACAGTAAGTAGCTTATTTGGATTTCTTTTTTGAGAAAGACCTGTACATCGATGTTGATGGACTGCGCCAAACACAAGTCCCTGAAATAGCCACCATCAGCCATGGCCTAAACTATATTACTGCCATTGTCAATGGCAACAAATCCCATGTTAAGACCTCTTGGTCGCAGCCATTCAAAGACCTTGTTGTTAAAGTCTTCCAAAATGTTTGCAGCAGTATGGGATTCCTCCATGGCGAACTTACCTACTGTTGCATGCTTCCGAGTGCCATTAACCCCTTCGCTGCTTCTGTTGGCCAACGGCCGTCGCGAGCACTACCTCCATAGTGCTGCGCACGTCCGTTGGCCGACGCGGCCCCGCCCACTTAATTAAACCGCCGCTCTGCGGCGGAATTCGCGCCGCGGTTAAGCGGTTAAAAATCTCAGCAGTGTCAACACCTGCAGATATCTTTTCTTCAACCACCACAAAAGAGCTCCAGTCTGCAGTGATGAACTTGTAATCAGTGGCTTGGCCACTGGTCCACATGTCTGTCATCAGGTGGATAGTGTGCACAGCACTCTGCTGCAAAGCTTTTCCAAGTAATTCCAAAACATCATAATGTAGCGCTGGAACAGCAACTCTGTCGAAATGAGACCGGATGGGAAGCTTCCATTTAGGTCAGACGGCTTCCACCAATTCAAGAAAACCCTCTTCTTCCACAAAAAAAGGGAGGAGGTCCACCACTAACATTTTAGCCAGCTTTGTGTTGTACCAACGTGCCATTGGGTGGTTATGTTCATACTGCCCCTCCTGCCTAAACATGCCAGGAATAGTAACCTGGATTTTTTCTTTTCTTGTGCCACTGATGCAGGTGACTTCTTGAGAGCAGACGTTGGTGGGCTCAAAGAGCATTTCAGGGGGCAGTCACTGTACTCTCTTGCCTTGGAGTCTTGACCTGAGTCATGTGCCATTGGGATGTTGCTTATGTGGGCAATACTACTGCACTGCTGGGGATTGGGCTGCTTTGTGACCTTCCACCATGATCGGATCGGATTCCCTGCTCAGACTTTCACCCCTTCCCCAACAACACTTGCAGTTTTTTGCCGGCTAAGATGCTCCTCCCCTGGATCATGTGGTGTTTTCTCAAATCGGTTGCTTGGCTCCGGTACCATAGTCTGTATCAAGCCTACCCCGACTAGCACTTGCTAAGCAAACGGAGCATATGGCAATGCTCACCTCCTTCTTGCTAACCGTAAAGAAGTCCCAAACTGGAGAGGTCAACTTTCTGACGCTGGTGCCAGTCCCAATGTCAGATGAACTGGTGATAGGTGAGCATTTTGACGTTTGACTCTCTGCAGTACCTACTTCTACTGAGATGATTGTGGATGTAGGTCGCTGCCGGGACTTTGCAAATATGGCAGCTGGCAGTGGTGGAATCTGTGGTGCCACATCCCTCACAGCAAGTTGTGATGGGGTAACGTCGGTCTCCACTGGTGCTGGGCTAACATTCATGATGACTGGCTCATCGTCATCCTCCTCTTCTGCATCTGCATCCGTAACTCTAAGGCTTTCAGGAACCTTCCCTTTCCCTAGCCTCTCGTGGCGTGTCTCAATCTCAGACTGAGGCGGGATCCAAGTGGTATCTAGATAATCAGAAGGGGGGCTTGGAGAAGAAGGTGGTGCAGTTACCCTCATTTTTCCTGCTGGAGATCTGGAAGACAATGCATCTTCTGAAAGAGTGGCTTGCTCTACTTCCTCAGCATGAATCGCAATCTCCTGAACTGCTCCAACTTCAGGAGGAACTACCATTCGTGGTTGCGGCTGTTGTTGTTATCCACTTATTTGAGCTTCCTGCAATGAATACGTACTGCTTTGCGATTGAGATAACTCAAGTTCAACGTCACTGCTCGTCGGCGTTGCTGTGATTAGGATGGCTGCCTCTGTGACAGACATGAGCTTCGGCCTAGGTTGGGGTGGGTCCGCTGATGCGAGATGCTGCTCCCAGTTTGCTCCCTGGAGGCCGGTGCTGCAGGGACATTTTTTTTTTCTCGAAAAAGGTCTGGGTTGACATACCAGTGGTGGTAAGCTCCTTCTTCTTCTCACTGGCCACTTTCTTGGCAGCACCTTTCTTTGGGGCCATCTTTTAGCTGTCAGTTTAGCAGTGGCACTTAGCTTCACAAGTTGAAGAGATGTCTGTGGTAACGCATCACGTCGTGCACAGGCCTTCTGTCTGGCAGTACTGTGGGTGATGTTGTCTCTTGTGCACATAAAAGCAAAGAAGTAAGAAAAACATAAGTGAAATGAAGGCATTGTTGCAGTTCAATTACTAGTACAAACAAATAATATCATTTAGTGTGGTCACTAGTTACTTAAGTTATTATTAACAATACAGTGCATCCAGA
>CAWUFW010029833.1:0-18280 GCA_963921515.1 Calotriton arnoldi
AAAAAAGCAGAAAAAGAACGTGTGCTATGCAGATCAGAGAACTGTATTTTATGTGGATAGTTCAGTAGGTTACAGCATTTGTCACAAAGATCCTTTTGTTACTTGCAGTTCATGAGTTATATAATACTAATATAGCACAGTGACTTATGAACTGTTATCAATGAGCTGTATGCAAAATGCATTATATAGGTTAGGACATTTTGTTTTTTTCCCTAGTCTTTCATTATCTATTCTTAATGTTGCTGAAAAGGGTTCGCTTGGGTTGAAATACATTAATATTAGTAGAGCCAACCCCAACCAGCCCTATAAAAAAGAAAATGTGAGAGAGGGATTATGGAGAGATGAGGGGCACTGTTGGAGGGTGGTAGTGAGGGAATATGTGGAGAAAGAGGTCATTGGGGGGCAGTGGGGTAGATTGTTGCACCAGTCGCCACCAACGCTAAAGCCAGCCCTAATGTGCACCAGGTGTAAGCAAGCGACAAGGAGTTCCAAAGATATTGCATTTAAAAGTGTGTAACACAATCAGACTGGTGTATGCAACAGTAAATGTGGGCCAGGATTGTAACTTAACTTTCCTACGATCCCTACAGCATGGGCTGTTCTGCCTGTTCACAGCAGCACATTCTCGTCACTGACATGGTGTTGTGCGCCAAAATTAACAATTACCTGCAGCGTCCCCCTCAAATTTAATGTTGATATTTTAATGATATGTATTGCATTACAAGTTTAACAATATTGGTGGTTGATTATCAATGGTCCTGGGCATGCTCACCTACTCGACTGGAGCCCAACCACACTGGTGGCTTATATTGGATGCAGAAACACGATGAAGAAGAAATGGGATGGTCGCGATGGAGTTCACACTTAGAAGGCGACACACAATGAAACTGGCAATATTTTGATCACTACACATTTTAGGACCATACTAAGGGGTAACATAGTAATTGGTCTTTATATACTTCTTGGAAGTTGGGAATCACAGCAACTACTATTGAATTAGGACATTTAACAACATAGCAATACAGTAGCATTTATATGTCAACATAATATGTAAGAGGGCAGTGCCATTACCTTTTATCATCAGTCACTCTACCTGTGTTAAATTGATAGCGCTTACCCCTGAAGAACCGGCATGTGACCACAGCAAAACACGTGTTGGCTGAAAAACCTCTTAGTCAACAAACATTGTACATTTGGGAATTTGTTATATATCTTTTAAAGTATTGGAAAACTTGTGAGAAAATAATTTGATTAATAATATTTCCAAGTTCTGCTGAATGTTTTAAAGTTTGGTTAAAACACTTTCTATGCTGTTGAAAATGTATGTGAGAAAATATCCTATTTTACCTATAATTGTTTTCGTTGTGGCAGAATGCGGTAATACATTTGATTACTAAATCAGTGCATTGTTGACTATATGTTTTTGAAAGTTGAAGCTCCCTGCGCAAATTTTGTTAGATTTGCAATGTAAAACTAACTCAGCCAAAAAGCTACATGTTGACAACCTTTCCTTCATTCATCCTTTCTTATATTTGTTCTTTCACTCAGTCGTCTTTCTTTCCTATTCTTCATGCATTCTCATCTATTTTCCTTTCTGCCACTCAGTTTCCATCTTTTCATCTTTCTTTACTACTGTCATCTTTCATTGCTTCATACCATTCTCCTTTCATTCATGTTTTTCTCTTTCTTATAATCTATTCATTTTCCTCTCATATCTACTTTTCTATCACACTGAACTACTTTAAATTTTAATTTAACTTTTTTCTTTCTTTCCCTCGCTTATTTTTTCCTTTATCATCCCCCCTGTCCTTCCCATTCCCCTACTTTCAATACTTTTTTTTCTTATTCTCCTGATGCAACTGTTACATTTACTTCTTTCCCTCCATAATCCTTCTAGACTTCAATCTTTTATTCGTTTTTACAATATTTCTGTCCTTCCTTACATCATTTAATTCAATTTTACTTCCTTCTTTCCGCTTCTATTTTTCTTTACATATCTTTTTTTCTGTTTTCGTCTTGCTACACTTGCTTCCATCCATTGTTTTTTCTGAACTCTTTTTCTTCCTTCTTGTGTCTTGTGTCTTTTCTCTTTCCTCATTTCCATCTTTCGTTCTTCCCATTCTTCCTTTTTATTTTTCTTACTTCTTTGCATTCTTGTTTCCTTCCATTTTTTGTGCCATTTGAGTCTATTTTACTAGTTTTTTTCTTTTCTATTATCTTGAATTTTCTTTCTCTGTCTCACAGATTTTGTTTTTTTGGCACCTGTTTGATCCTACCCCCTCAGTTTGGTAATGGTAGCTTCTGCTTCTGTCATGTGACCAACCTGTGTGTCACAGATCAAAGGTAATAAGATCCACAAAGGGCAATTTAATGAAACCAGAGCCACCCTAGTGGAAGCCCTTGGAGGGGAGTGGCATGGAATGGAAAACACAAAATATTGTCAGATTAGCCAAAGAACTTGAAAGCAGTAGTATGACGCATGAACAAACAAAGACATGGATTTCACATAAATCAAAGACATGCAACACAGGGTGTAAATGCTCTGTAGGGGCCTATGGACATTTCACAACCATCAACACCAACATCAAGGCTGTAAATATTATTAAGTCAGATGTGTCTTCCAGAGCGCATCTAGATACAGGACAGTAAAGAATAAGCATTGGCAAAGTCAATAGGTCTGGTGTTGATATCCGGCCTATTGTCTTTTTCAGTATTTGTTTTGTTTTCCATGGCTTTTTCAGAACGTTATTGTTAGTGAAGCTGTTGACTCTTGTCAATTTAAAAAATTGTCTAAGATCAAAATATGTTTTTTGGTTTCAAAAAGACACATTTTCATAGTAGTTCCTAGCACTTAAGGGAACTACCATTTGTGTGGTTGTGCTCCTTCTAAAGGGCAGAATGCTGTTACTCACAGTGACATTGCTCAATGGCTGAAGAGGGCTGAAGTGAGCTAACCCACTGCCCCATGCGGCATACTATAGGGGACTGTAGTGGGTGTAGTGGTAGCTGGTAATTTGAGTAAGGGGTGGGTCGGCCACACACACACACACACAGTCACACTGACCCATCTTCATGCACACTCACTCATACCCATCCATTCACAAGCGCAAACATACACACACGCATTCACAGTACATGCACAGAAATACATATGCATTCATACATACACATAAGCAGGTATGTACCCAACATTAAAATAAAAAAATAAAAATTCCGTGCTGCAGAAGGGATCTTGGGATGCCGGGAGGGAAACCTCAGTGGTTCCTGGAGGATTGGAACTGCCGCCTCCTCTCATTGGCTGACCTTGTTTTTGGTCAGCCAATGAGCGGAGGTGGCAGTCCCTTTGCTGTGACAGAGTGGGGTGGGGTCATTGAGAATACTGACCCCACCCCACTCTGTGAGAAGGGGTCACTGATGGACAGTTAGCCCTTGGTACTTCAGGGCTTAAAACTTAAGCGCAAAGGTCTGAGTCTTTCTATCAGAAAGAGGGTGCAAGCACAGTGATTCACATCCCAACACCCAGATTGCCCCACTGCATCATGGTAAATGCAGTGCATGATAACACTTACTTCAGTGACAGTCTTTAGTTTTTAGGTCGAGCTAGACAGTGCATGCACTGTCTCTTCGAGACCTGCTGTGATCAGTGTGTGTGTTTCAAGTCCATCTCCTTTCTTGACACTACTTTTCATTTGTCTGTGTCAGTGTCCTTTAAAAATCCCTGCTTGCTAGTGGTCAGTCCTGCCTCATTGTCCCTCCTTTCGCTCTTCTGTTCCTCCAAAAGAGCAGGGGCTTAGTACTGTCTCATTCCACTATGGTTCTTTATCTGTTCTCTGGGGGACTATTTCTTTCTTCGTTTCCTGCTCTGATACTGTTTGTCTGTGTTCAGCTTAAGCACCCTAGCTGCTTTCATTCAAACATAGCAATGCTCTTCCCACCTCCTCTGAATGCCACAGTTGTGTTACTGATGCCTTTTATACTGCTGCCTTCTCCACCGAGGCTTGTATTCTTTTTATTAGGCTTTCTTTTCGCACTTTTCGATCTCCACCGTCAGTTGGGCTTTTTCTAGTAGGACATTTACTTGGTTTGGGCTTTCTTTTAAGGGGGAGTGGGCTTGTGTTTAAGGTATGGCCTGCAAAGGGCTTACATCCTGCCTCCTCACCCTCCTGGCTTTTCATTGGTTCCTGTGTGGGCCACTTACTTTTCCTCCAGTTCTATTTGCTGTAGCATATTTTCTTTTCATTGACCAATGCTTGTTTACAGTGGCTTATAACTATTGGAGAGTCTTCCATGAGTGCCAGTTAAGCTATTTGGCAGGCGTTGCTTAAAGTATTTATTTACAGTTGGTAGGCACCGCTTAAACTATCTATTTACATTTGGTACAGCAAATCTAGCGATTCGCCCGGAATTGGATGTTGAGTCGACGTGGAGACTCAAACCCTGCTCCCCAGCGCTAAAGCCGGCACCTTTAGCTGTTATGCCATATGGTCTTCTGTTCTTTGTAATATTGCTTTTAGCAGATGAGGCATTTTAAGTTCGGAAGTATGATTACATTTAGTAATTGCCTTTCTTAAAGCATTAATATTGCAATTCACCCAGAATCACAGAATGTTGAGCTGCTGCCAAGACTCTAACAGGATTGCCCAGCTTCAAAGTCAGCTGCTCTGGCCGTGACACCACTAGACTGGTGTCAGCTTGAGGCATAGGCTCCTGTTTATTCCTGATAGCCCGCCCTGAGCAAGAGGTAAAAGATTCCTGGTTCTTGCTGTGAGCAGTGTATCCCCTCCCTGTGCTTCCGTCCATCTCTCGTTTTGAAATCTTGCTCTCTTCCCTTGTAGTAGCAGCGGGCTCTCCCCTCCCCTTCCCAAGAGCAGCTCTGCCTTTTCCATACACGCTCTCTTATACGGACCGACTTTCATACCTGCAGTCCTTTAATGGCTCAGATGAACACGCGCTGGGCGGAAAACTAACCAATTATGGCCCAGAAATGTGATTGCTTCCTTTCAAATGGGTGATATTTGTGGTCTGTAAGACGAAGCTCTTGCCCTGTGTGTGTGATTTTAATTTACCTCACTTTTTAAACCTCACTCTGGATTTAAATATAGGTGGCTATAGTTGGGCGCACGTGCTGTACCATTGTATTTAAGGTCTGTTTCAGTGATCTCTCGCTATGTCTGCTGAGTGAGTGAGGCTTGGCTCTCTGTTATCTCCCTCCTCCCCACCCCTCTCACGCTTCCTTGTCCTAGGGACGGCTTCCTATTGACAGAGAAACAAGGCCATTTTCTGCTTTAGAGACAATGAAGATTTTATGGGCATGTTTTTGCAAAAGGACCAAGTAGTCCAGTTATCATCACTAATCTGTTCATCCATGCCTCATGCTGCTGTACTACATGGACACAGGAAAGTTTACAGACAATGTTAAAATTAACCCTAGGCGTAATACTTCGCTACGCTCACGGAGCATGCAAAGTTTGTGCTACTACGCCGTACACAAATTGCACGTAGTACAGTGAAAAGCTGTGCTAATTGACGTAGCATAGCAGTAGTATAATAAACACCTACAAATGCTTTGATAAAGCAATATTCTATGCTAAAAAGCATATAACCAACTCACAAAAGTGAACTTTGACAATGAAAATATCAAGCAATGAGAGAGGTGATGATTTTGGGGTCCCCCCTAACCTAGGGGGAGGACCAAGCAGATGCCTTGAACACAAAAAGCATATCATGTGAACGATTCAGTGGTGGTCCCTTCCTCCTAGGACCACCCCAAGCACAGTTATGGGCAAAAATACAATCCCAACCAAAGGCCCTGCAAAGCATTATGGGACGAGATTAGCAGTGGGCAGTGAATATTATAGTGTCCAATATCAAAATAATTCTACAAAGAGCTGCAGTTCAACTAGTCGTTACTAGATGTCCCTCAGGAGTCAAATGCAAAAGCATTGAAATTATTAATACATCAAGCTGCAGTTCCACTAGTCGTTACTAGATGTCCCTCACGAGTCAAATGCAAAAGCATTGAAACCCTTTCATGAAGCTTTTGCATTTGACTCGTGAGGGACATCTAGTAACGACTAGTGGAACTGCAGCTCTTTGTAGAATTATTTTGATATTGGATACTATAATATTCACTGCCCACTGCTAATCTCGTCCCATAATGCTTTGCAGGGCCTTTGGTTGGGATTGTATTTTTGCCAATAACTGTGCTTGGGGTGGTCCTAAGAGGATGGGACCACCACCGAATCGTTCAAAAGATGTGCTTTTTGTTTTCAAGGCATCTGCTTGGTTCTCTCCCTAGGTTAGGGAGGATCCCAAAATCATCACCTCTCTCACTGCTTGTTAATTTATTGTTTTCACTTTTGTGAAATGACTATATGCATTTTAGCATATAAAGACAGAGATACTTATTTTATCTCAACTTGCACTGTGCAAGATGCCTTTGGCAGTTATTGTACAGTGCAGTCAAGCACACAGCTACGCTCTATGCATAGCTACGTGTAGTTCAAAATGTAATTCGCGTAGCTACGTGTAGTGCTACTACGCAAACTACGCCCAGGGTCAATTAAAATGATTATATGGCTTTATGTAGCGTCGATCGGGCCTTAAGAACGCCTGAGCACTGTGCAGAAAATAGGTAACATGTCTGCTCCCTAATTGGAGAAACATAAATGTAATGAGTTAGCGTTGCAGATGTATACCAGGCGCAGGCCGGATATGTCGCACCCACGCGATTACGCCAGGAGTGGCGGAGCGTGGATAATAAATGGGGGGCGTGGCCGCACGAGGCCAGTCGGCACCGAACTGTTATACTGTGTGTCTGTGCCAATTATTGCTGCGCACTGCGTGCATCCAGACCCGAGGTGTATAGGGCAGCCAGGATACTACACAGGCGGCGAGGATGGAGCCGTACCCATGCTCCCACGTGCACACTGCAACCCTGGCAACACGCCCGACCGCAAAGCCGTCCTCCGGCACGCCAGGAGCAGGGGACGGGTGTGCCATCCGCATTCCCTGGGCCCGCCGACGCTGAATCCATCGACAAAGCACCCGCTGCAACGGCACGCACGGGGCAACAGCAAAACAGCCGGTAAGAGCACAGCATATGCACATGGAACCTGCACAGGCCTGCACAAGGCGCGCCACCACACAACAGACACCTGCATGTATTCAAGGCCCATGCACATGCACGTGGGGCCTGGCACAGGAGGACAAGGCGCCGCTTTGGAACAAGGGGCATTGGCCAAAGAAGGCGACAAGTCTAGGCCACACACGCGGCCTGACGCCACGGACCATGCAGAAGACCCTCCCAGACAAGGCAGGGAGATGGAAATCCACCTCCATCGCGCCACCACACACACGTAGCAAACAATCGGCACCCTAAGGAAAAGGGGAGATAAAAGCACATCACACCCCTGCAACGCCAAGACAGCGCCCCGCAAGGCACAATGGGAGACAACCCCGAAGATAACCAGCCACCTGCCCGAGTCGTTACGCAACACGCCCCGCAGTGGTATTGCCCCTGTTCAGTGAGGCAGCGGACCCAACAACTGCGTCCCCATGATGGAAGACATGGCTGGGGAGGTTAGAGAACTACTTTGTGGCTACAAGGGAAACAGATGGCGCAGTGAAGTGCTCGCTACTGCTCCATTATGTGGGGGAAGAAATGTACCTTTTATTCAAACACCTCCCAAATACAGGGGCATCAAACAACTACGATGCAGCAGTGATGGCGCTCAATGTGCATTTCGACCCGCAGTTGAATCCAGACTTTGAGAGATTCAAGCTTCGCCAGGCCCGGCAAAGGGAGGGAGAATCAATCTACGCATTCTACGAGAGATTGAGGGAACTGGCAAGCACCTACACCACAGATGACAGAGCCACAGAGGAAATTTGTGCCCAGCTAATCCAAGGGGTAATAATAATAATAATAATGACATTTGTAGAGCGCTTGGTTACACTAGGCTAGTGTGTCCCCGCGCTACGGTACAGTCGAGAGAGACATCATTCTCAGGCCACCCCCCCATATATGGTACAGCAACCCGAAAGCTACTCAGTGGGGAATAGAAACGTTTTCAGCTTTTTACGAAAAATTAACTTCGAGGCCTCCATCCGAAGCCCCCACGGGAGTTTGTTCCATTGCTGAGCTGCCCTGAAACTAAAGGAGCGCCCACCCATCCTTACCCTCCTGACTCTGGGAATAATAACCTGTCCCGTCCCGCTAGATCTTAATTGGCGGGAGGGAACATACGGAGTCAGAAGGTGATGTAGGTATGTGGGCCCCTTCCTTTGTAGAATCCGATGGCTCACACAAAGAGGTTTAAACAGGATTCGCTCCTTAATCGGGAGCCAATGAAGGGCGACCAGGGCCTTCCTGGAAGAGGCTCGCCTAGGTAGCATCAGAACCAGGTGGGCTGCTGCGTTCAGGATACATTGAAGCCTCTGTACACAGTTGACATTACGCTGCGTGGACTAATACTGAGGCAGCCGAACATACCCCTGAATGGCATATTAATTCTGGCCAGGACACATGACCTCTCAGCAGCTAGAGCAGACGAAATGGATATGGCGTTGACACGAAAAGCAGAAAAGAGCGTGACTGTCAAGACGGAGAGAGCTGAAGCCGTAAGGGCACAAGACAGAGGGAGCGGGCAACAAGGCCATCCACCTCAAACCCCGAAAGGCCAGTGCAGATACTATGGGCGCGAAGAACACCCAGTCCACGCTTGCCCCACCCAAGGGAGGATGCGCTCCCATTGCGGCATCCCGAACCACTTCGCATTGGTATGTCGAAAGAGAAACCAATGAAAGGACAGCAAGGGGGCGAAACCACTGCAAAGACTAGTGCACCAGCTGTCGAGTACCTCCCTCGCGTCCTCACACAGCAGAAAAGGAAACAAACAGGCCACCTATCGAGTAGAAGACACCTCCACTAAAGACGATGAAGGGGAAACATACTTGGTTTCTTTCAGGCGAGAGCTCAAAAGGCGAAGACGGCCACAACCCACGTGCATGGTAAAGATAGCCGGATCGGAAGTGAAGGCTGTCATTGACACCGGCGCTTCCATGAACGTCATGGGAGTCCAACAGTATAACCAGCTGAAGCCCAAGCCGGAGCTGAGGCAGTCCAAAATGAAGATCTTCGCATATGGAAGCAACTCACCCCTGCCACTACGGAGAAAGATGACCGTACCGATACGGTCAGAGGACAACTAAATCATTACTGACGTCCACGTCATCAAACAAGAGGCCGACACATTACTCAACAGCCACGCCGCAGAGGACCTGGGCCTAGTGATGTTTGCAAGGAGTGTGCGAGCGAACCAAACCAAAGAACTGCTAAACCAGTTCGCAGACATCTTCAAAGGCCTAGGATGCATCAAGAAAGCCCTAATAAAGCTCCACATCGACCCAGCAGTCACCCCGATGGCCCTACACCCCAGGCGAATCCCTTTCCACTTCAGACCGTTGGTGGGGCAGGAGCTACAAAAGCTAGAAGACCAAGGAGTCATCGAAAAGGTCTCCGGGCCCACTCCATGGGTATCACCCATGGTGTTAGCGGAAAAACCACGACAGCCAGGGAAGATCCGGCTGTGCATTGATATGCGCCTCCCCAATAAGGCCATCCGGCGGGAACGCCACATCACGCCAACGATGGAGGACATTGTCGCTGAAGTCAACGGGTCCTGTTGGTTTTCTAAATTAGACCTGAACGTCGGATACCACCAGCTGGTCCTAGCCAAAGAAAGCAGATACAACACCACGTTCAGCACCCACCTGGGACTACGCCAATATAAACGCCTCAATTTTGGGATACATCTGCAGCAGAGGTGTTCCAAGACACCGTGAGAGAGATCCTGACAGGATTGCCGGGTGTACTGAACGTGAGTGACAACATCCTCATCCACTCCACCACCATGGATGAGCACTACCGGCACCTGAGAGCCACGCTACAGCGACTCCAAGAACACGGCATCACCCTACACAGGGAGAAGTGCCAATTCTTCCAGAAGAAAATAGAGTTCTTCGGTTATCTCTTCAACCAGGAGGGGATCCAAGTGGATCTGCGAAAGTCTCGGGCCATCAAAGATGCACCGGCCCCCTCGACGATGTCTGAAGTACGGAGCTTCCTCGGGATGGCCATGTACTGTGGCTGATTCATCCCCGACCTGGCCACCATTGCAGAACCCCTCCAGAACCTCACTCGTTCCGACGCCACAAGGAGGTGGGGACCCCCAGAAAAAGCAGCATTCCAGAGGGTCAAAAGTGCTCTACTCAACCACACCACCCTGGTATACTTCGACCCGACCAAATGCACGGAGCTACTTGTTGATGCCAGCCCGGTGGGCCATGGGCGGTACTCACCCAAGAGCAAGAGCCCGGGAGGTGGGCCGCAAGGAAATCCCTCTCACCCACAGAGACGCACTATGCGCAGATTCAGCGGGAAGCCCTGGCCATTCGATGGGCCTGTCGACATTTCCATCTGAACGTCTGCAGCCAACCCTTCAAGGTCGTCACGGACCACCAGCTGTTAGTACCACTGTTTAAGGGGCCAGCACCTCACGCACTCCCGAGGATCAAACGGTGGGCCATCGGGCTCCAGCAATATGAGATGGAGGTCGTATATAGACCAGGCGCCAAGAACTCGGCCGACTTCCTCTCTCGGCACCCCATTCCGAAGGGAGGCAAAGAAGAGGAGCCGGAAAACGAAGCACTTGAGGCTCACCTGAACATGATCTCAGCAGTCACGTGCGTGAAGGCACTGACTGTGGCCGACATCACGGCGGCAGCTGAAGGACACCCTGTAATCACCAAAGTACGCAACGTGTCCAAGGGGGAAACTGGCACCAGTTTCTTCAGTCCACCAATAACTGGTCAGAACATGAAAGGGAACGCCTCGCAAAAATGTGGAAGGTCAAGAACAAGCTGAGCATAACCCAGGATGGAATCCTATTGCGAGGGTCCCGCGTAGTCATCCCTGCGGCCCTAGGGCACCATGCAACACAGCTGGCTCATGGAGGACACCAGGGGATTGAAAAGATGAAGGCCAGAATGAAGTAAAAGGTCTGGTTCCCAGGGCTGGAAGCTCAAGTGGAAGAGATCGTAAGGAGATGCCCAGCATGCCAGCTAATGAGCGCACCAGAACGACCGGCACCCATTCAAAGGGAAGAGCACGGGAAGTCCCCGTGGGAGAAGGTGAGCATCGACTTCGGGAGTTTCCCTGATGGCCGAACAACCCTGGTCATGGTTGACAGTTACTCCAAATACCCTGTTGTGGAAGTCGTTAGCTCCACCACATTCTCCCGGGTTGCCCCGGTGCTCGAGAAGATATTGCGATGTTTGGGTGTCTGGAGGAGATCAAGAGCGACAATGGACCCCTATTCCAAGGAGGGGAGTTCCGTGACTTCCTGCAACACCTTGGGGTGCGACACCGCAACATGACCCCACAGTGGCCCCAAGCCAACGGGGAAATTGAAAGAATTATGAGGACACTCAACAAGAGTCTACGCATTGTCATGATTGAGAATGCAGACCCGGTGCAACACCTACAGCTGTTGCTCCAAGAATACCGGAGTACGCCGCACAGCACCACCCATCAAGCACTGTGGGCGTTAATGTTTAACAGCCCGCACCGAAACGCTATCCCTGTTTGCCCGGGGTAGACTCCGCCACCCTATGATGAGGAGGGAGCCCTCGACCAAAGGGAAAAGTAGAATCTGGCTGCCAGCCAAATAGTGAGGAGAGTCAAACGCCGAGACGTAGAGCCAGGGGACCAAGTGATAATGAGAGACTGGATACCAGGAGGGAAGTTTCGAACTCCATACGAACCAGGCTACTGGAAGGTAATGAGTGTAAAAGGAACTATGATCACCGTAGAGAGGGAGGGAGAGCAGGTGACCAGTAATGTCTCACGGTTCAAACGGATCGCAGGGATTCTTTCCGCTGCGGAGGGGGTGCACGCCCCGGGGTAATGTACACGGGGCGAAGGACATCCACCCGAAGATCACACCAGCACCCCGCAGCGGACCCACCTGGGGGTCACGGGCGAGACCAACCAAGAAGCCGAGACGACACCCCAGAGCCCGGAGGAGCACCCTGAAACATCCAGAACACCAGAAGCTACACCCCCGGCTCAGGCCATCATCCTAGGTACAAACTGAGGAAGAACCCTGCTCCGAGTTCCCATCTGAAAGACTTTGCATGTCAGGTGGTGGAGCCAATACCGGCCAGCGAGGGGAAAAAAAAGCGACTGAGTTGAGATGGGATGTAATGAGTTAGCGTTGCAGCTGTGAACCCGGCACAGGCCGGATATGTCGCACCCATGCACTTACGCCGGGAGTGGCGGAGCACGGATAATAAATGGGGGAATGGCCGCACGAGGCCAGTCGGCACCCAACTGTTATACTGTGTGTCTGTGCCAATTATTGCTGCCCTCTGCGCGCGTCCAGGCCCGAGGTGTATAGGGCAGCCAGGATACTACAATATAAACACACATTGCAAAAGCATGTTTACAATCAGGCCCTGCAGTATGTACAAATGTGTTACATAGCAGTAGCAACATGCTCAAGCATGTATAATGAATAATTTGGCACACAGAAATACGTAATATACCCTTGCAAGGGGAAAATATCTGATTGTTCACATCGGCCTACAAATAGTTCCTTTCTCTTCAGTAGTAAAGCTGGTTCAAAGTACGCTTTTTTATTTAATGTATTTTTTATAATAACTTTACATACCATCTATTTTTTCTGCACTCCTTTTTAACATTTATGTTAAAGTGTTTGTTCGACCTTGCAGCTGCCTGCAATGTGAGAGGTTAGTTAGGTGGGGATTTATTCATGTGTCCTTCACAAATAAAACAATGCATAGCAGAGCTGAAAGATTTGGTATTTTTTTTAAATCGCTAGTAAAGCAGCTGCAGTGGAAAATGTAATTTTTTTTTTGCAAATATAAAGCAAGTCATGCTTACGTGATAGCATTATTTTATTTTTTATTTTAGCATAGTTTACTTTTTTTATTTTTACAGCATATGCTTGCAACAAAAAATAAACTTGCACTAGCATGTCAAGGCCAAACTTATTGTCTTTGCCAGTGTTTGTTTCTCTTGTGTCAATATATTTGGTGTATCCCTTTTTAAGGTTGCAGACTACCACACAGTGCAGCTTGTCTGGTTTTCTAAAGACATCTTGGGGACATTCAAAATGCATTCCGCCCATTGCTTACCATTGGCTTTGTGGTTTGTAACTCTCATTTTCTGGCTTTTTATTTGTTGGCTTTATTTGCTATTTTTATTGGGGCCAGTCAGGCCTTTAGTTATGATGTCACATATTGACAACTCTGCACCACACGGCATATTTACACTCCACATAATACCACTCAAAGCCACATATTTACACTACACATAATTACACTCTACTCAATACAACATAAATACACATCACATAGATGCACTCTATAACGCATACAAGCAATCCACACAAATGCACTCCACACCATAACATATAATTCCAATAAGCATAATTTCGCTCAATGCCACACAGTTCCACGCTATACAATTCAACTCCACACATTTCAAATACACACCACATAATTCCACACCAAACCACATATTTCAAATACACAACTACATTCCATAACACACCAGATACCTCCAATACACACCACACATTTACACATCATACCACAACTAACAATTACAATACAACCCACTTAATTGTACTCCACACCACATGCGTTCAATCCACTCTAAACCAAAACACATAGATAAAACACATTGTCATTTACAACGCCAATAGCTGTAACTCTTAGAAATGCAAGACCTATTGCATTGCAAATGCTTGTTCTCTATTGTTGGTGCAGCCAATGCTGTGTATCTTTAGACACGTATTTCAGTATAGTTGTCCTTCTTCAGTAGAGAGCAACACATTGTTTGGGGGTGCTGGAAATGCTGTTGAAAGTCTTCTCAGGTCTCTGTACCACTCACTGGGCACAGGTGTATCACCCAGAGCTCATCATATCATTAACTCAAAGGAGCCTTTTCAAACAAAAGAGGTTGGGAGCACACTGCCTCGCATCCCAGCACTCAGTTTGCCCCAATGCATCAAGGAAAATGCATGTGAGGCAGTGTGCTCCAATCCTCCTGTTTGAGTCTATCTGTGAAGTGCCCCCTCGTCATGTGGGGGAGGGCCACCAAGCTCTTTGCAGGGATGTGAAATCTTCAGCCTAGGAAAGTTTGAATCAGACAACCAGCCACCTGATCATTTAACGCATGTACAGCACCTGACATGAAGACTGTCTGTCAGGCTGACCTTTCCTCAGCCTGATATACATTCCAAAAATGGCTGAATGGGGCTCACTCAAAGTGGCCAATGGCAAACATAACATTGAAATTCGCCCTTGTACCCAGCCGTGCATTCCTCATGTCCTCTGAAGGCATGTTAAATTGCATAACTTATTACATCATCTTGGATACTGTTGAACCTACTAGTTAATTTCAATTTTTTAAAGGTTGTTTTTCGTAACCATAACTTCAACTTAAATGAGTTTCAGCAAGATATTTTGTTAAAAGAAGTCACAATAATTTGTGTTCTAAACATGTCACTTTAACTGCGTTCAGTGAATGGGGGCATGGTTAAGATGGCAACCGAGGCAGACATGTGATAGAAAGCTTCGCGTGCGGCCCACTACTAATCCTGAAAATACCACCACTGCCGATGTTCGAGCGGGAGATGAGGTGCTCACACCGTGCCTGCGCAGCCCCTGTCCCTGAAACTGAGAGCGATTGCGCTCGGGGGGCAAATATTTGCCGGATTGAGGTCTCAGGCTTGGAGGCTCATGCTGCGCCAGCGACCTAGCCTGCGCTGGACTGCAGCCCAAGGACTGAGCTGCTCCCGGGGGAGTGCTCCCAACTACATGCTGCAGCACAGAAAATGCCATCCGGCCCGGCCAGAGTCATACTAGATGGACACCATAGCAAGCGAAATCAGGGCCGTACATGAAGCACCCCGGGGGCACTGCAGCCCCCGTTACACTGAAGCCAGCGACATGCCGATCTGCCTAAACCCCACGAAGCTGTGGTAAGGAGCGGGCCACAGCCCGTTGTCGCGGGCAACAGCTCGGCAACCACGCTACTCGGCTGAGCGCAACTAGAGCCAGGGAGAGTCCTCCCTTATCACTCTTTCCCTCTGACACCGCCTGCAGCCGTGAACATGTGGTGGAGACACACCAGGCAGGCCCTGCGGATGGCATGGCCCTCGTGCACACGACCCTGGAGGTACAGCACATAGAGGCCCCTTACCAGCATAAATGAAGTCGGCGGCACTCTTGTGGTGATTACTGGGGGCGATAACACACGGACAAAGTGCTTAATACCCACGATACCCTCACATCACGTAGCATTGGGATCTGAGAAAACCTGTTGCCATAACATTCTTCAACATTGAACAGTATACACTGTATAAAGCCATACCTGGCTCAGCCCACTGAGGGTTTATACTCATTAAATATGCCTTGATGGCCTGGACTGCATTTCATCCACTTACAGAGCTCTTTGCCTCTGAGCTTGACCCACCCCCCTGTGGTGCCTCCCGGAGGTACATTACTGAACTGGTACCCAGAACCTGGGTAATGAATGCTGAGACGCCAACAGAGGAGGTGACACCTGGGTGGCCTTTCCCTACTGCACTGCTACCTGTTCCCATGTGGGGTGCCCGGACACAGTTGTAACCCTCGAATCGTAACCCCCACTGGCAGCCACATTGATACTACTGCTCTGATCACGCCACCTCCACCAAAATGGTGTAGAACAAGCCGGACAGGATACAGGCCCCGGACGGCGGTGCGCAGGGGACTGATAAACGCCCAGCGGATGGTACTCATGCGGACAAGACACTGGCTGCCACACTATCTGACCATTCCCGCTGGTCGATGAACTGCTCTCAGCAGTCCTGGACATCAAATATACCCTGGGGCCAAAACTGGACTCTCTAGAGGTGGGCTACCTCTCTGAGGACCATAAAAATTGAAAGATCGGGTAGAAAAGACTGAATCCAGGCTGACAACTCTCAGACACACGGTTTTAGACTCTGACAAATGTATTCGGGCAATGTAGGGAGAGGTGAAATACCTTCTTAGAGGTGAAGAAAAGCCAACGTGAACATAACTTGAAATACACCCTGCAGTTCCCTGCTATGCTCCAGGTGCAGTATGAGGGCACAACCACTCTCTGTGTGACTCTGGAGGAGCCCTGGATTGGGCTAGAGCATAAAGGACTCACACCTGCACATGGAGACAAAACTGGCTCTTCCCTCCATGGCAAACACAGAGACATCGCATGACACGCTAAAGGCACTGACCACAGGGTCCCACCAAAGAGCAAACAGCAAAGGCGAGGGCCCAGGCGGTGAGGGATGTGGAGTAGCATGCCACATCACTTTCTCCTTTGACCTCAGGATCGGAGGCGGAGAACCTACACAACGATACACCAGCAATAACCGACTCTCAGCTTGCGGCGTTGCTGGGCGGAGGTCCCACCGTCACCATGCCAACATCCGAAGATTTGATCTGATGAATTTCGAATAGGTTGGAAGGGGGCTTGAATGGGTGAATAGGAGTGTTGTAGGGTTGGGACTGCACTACCGCCCCAGTACTTCACATAGATCAGATCAAGGTGTTCTATATCATGCGGGCCTGCCACGGTTGCTGAACTTGTTTTCAACCCCGGACTATTTTGCATCACTGACATAGACACTTTTTTCTTTCTTTCTTGACTGGTTATTATTGCATAAAAGTGCCAATGGCCGGCCGCCCATTGGCGTACTATTCAGTTTTTATTGTTCACAACGCAAAGGAGGACATTGTATTCATCTCAAATGGGGGTCCTTGCATGTTGTGCGAGCGGGTGGATTTCAGTGGTGGGTGTGGGGTTAGTTGTTATTACTCGTGGGGTCGATATCACTTACATTCACATGGTTTTGACGACTTGCGAACGGGGCTCACCCACACTGTTACTGACTTGGAATGTCCATGGCCTAGCGGGGAACACCAAACGCTATTGTGTATACCAATACCTTCGGAGATGCAGGATCTCTATAGCACTCTTACAGGAAACTCATCTCACATCACAAACACTGAACTCCATGCGCAGGCGTTGGAGGGGGACGCTGGTGGGAACCACGTGTTCTGGCTATGCAGGGGTGTTCTGATCTGGGTGGCCCCTGGAACACCGCTGGAAGTCCTACACACTCGTGTCGACACTGAGGGCTGCTATGTGGTGTTGAAAGGGATATTGGATGGGCTCCCGATATCGCTGGTGTGACTGTATGCACCTAACACTGGCCAATCCTCCTTCCTGCAATCCCTGTCTTATGCACTGCTTTGAAACCCATTGGTGCCGGCCTACTGGGGCAGGGATTTTAACTGCACCCCTAACTTAGATAGGAACCGCTCACGCCCACCATCCCGGGCGCCCACTCAATAATGCTTGCGTAAGCAACTAACCTCCAAACACAGGAAGCATGGTGTGGGGAGGTTAGGGAATACTCATACTACTCCGGATTTCACAATCTGCACAACAGGATAGACTTACTGAACTGTTCACAAGATGCTAGTACCAAGGTGTCATGAGAAAATATCTCAGACGCACCCTATCAGGTCACTGTCCCTTACAGTTGCAGTTGTCTTGGGGGAGAAATAAATCCAAAATCCCCACATGGCGATTGAACCTGGAGGAGCTCCGTGACGCCCTGCTTCGCTCCTCACTTTCAGAGACCATTACATCCTACTTTCAAGATAATGAAGGCACCGCATCTGGGGTTGTGATAGAGTGGGATGCGCTCAAGGTCGTGCTCCCCGGGCACATGATTAAGGCGGGATATGGAGGTCGCATGACCCTTCGCAAGGAACTAGGCACCTTGGAATCGGAGATACGTCGGTATGAACAAACACTTCTCATCACCCCATTGGCTGCGGCCACATTGGCCCAAGCTAGATTGAAACATAAAACAGCACTGGAACAACACAGTGCTCTCGATCACAGGGAATATCTGGCTAGAAGACATGCAGAAGGGGACAAGGCCGGTCGATGACTGGCATGGCTCCTACGGTCTGACTCACCTAGAATTCCGATCACTGCCATTCATAGTAAGGAGGGATACATCATTAATACTCAGGATGAAATGAATACCGCCTTCTGCTCGCACTGTGCCTTCCTGTAAAGCCCCCTTCAGAGAGTGACCCAACCGAGTTACAACCCTACAACTCTTGCTTGAGGATATTACTCTCC
>CAWUFW010029834.1:0-18277 GCA_963921515.1 Calotriton arnoldi
AACTTGGAAGGAGGACACTACACATACACTTCTATTCCTTACTGCCCGCCCAAAACCACACAATCCCACCCAATTTGGGTCACAAACTTTGTGACACTCTGCACCTAATTCACCAGTTTCAGTGTACACTTTCTCACCCCTAGGCATGGGCTAACAGGTATTATCATCCACCTCTCACATTGACACCCTCTGTACCCCTCCTGTCTGGCACTCACTGATGATATCACATTGGTGTTTCCATACTGAGTCCTAAACTCTTGTTTCCCTCACCTGCTTCACTGTACACAGTGACAAAAGTGTGCAAGGTAAGCAAGAAACGAAGAATGAGGAGGTACAACTTAGTCCTCCTCATCCACCATTTTCTACTCCATGATCAAATGAAGCAGGAGATGATGACTTCGGGCAACACAATCCCTGGGGACACAGTAGGAACAGCAGCATGATCTGATAAGGGAATCTGGAATATTTTAACAATATATTTTGTAGCTAGAGAAAAACTATGAACCTCCCCTTACTAACTGTTGACAACAATTTGCATATTTTCAGTAACTACCCTGCACAGTTAAGTGTTTGCGTGCCCCACAAGTTGAGCAGAGAAAGCTTGCTACAGGAGGTGGTGGGATTTAAAACTTATATACCAAGGAGGAATGAGACTCAGTTAGTTGATGACAAAAGCAATTGTATATTGAACAATACAAAAAGTAAGGGAAGAGAGCATCACAGAACCATGGGCCAGATTTCAAAGCTTTTTTGAGATCGCAAACAGCTGGAGTCACAGAATCAGGCTGTTTGTGACTGCAAAAAGCATTTTTAAATGTAAAAAAGCTAAATTGCAGTTCAGTAAATTGTTGGCAAATTGCAATTTGGGTTTGCGATTTGATACTCGGAAAAGGAGTGTTTAGGGCATCCCTTCCAAATATCGATTAACAGTGGGATGTTATTAGCATTTTTTAACGAATTTTGGTTCCAAAACATGAATTTTTTACCAACTACTGAAAGGAGTGGTAACCATTCCCCTTTGAGAATATTAAAAGATATCTTTTTTAAGAGCAGGCTGTGGTGCCACGGACCCCTGCCTACTCTTAACAAATTTATTTTAACCCTTTTGGTGCTTGCGTCGGCCGTCACCAGGGAGGGCCCCATGTAATCCTCCGGTGCAAAGCACCGGAGGATGCTTTTTAAAAAATTTCTCCTGGGGGAGACGTGGAAGGCTTTCCACATCTCCCCCGCCCCCTCTCCGCCCATCTGTGACGTCAGCGCGCCGCGAGGCGCTCTGGCGTCACTGATTTCCCCACCGGAGCCGAGGACAGCCGCAGGTAAGGCCGTGCTCGACTCAATGGGGAAATCAGGCCAAAGCGGCCTCCCCAGCTTTCAGGGAGGCCTCGTTGGAAAGGGAGAGTATCCCTTTCAAACGAGGCCTTCCTGAAAGGGTTTCCTGGCCGTGGATTGCGGCAGCGCTGCAATCCACGGCCAGAAACCCACTAAACACCAGGGATGTCTTTGGGGGTCGGCCCTGGTGGGAATAAGTCGGCCCCCTTGGGGGCAATTATTTATTTAAAAAACACTTGGCTTTTCCTGGGGGGCGCGATCGCCCCCAAAATAAAAAATAAAAAGTTGATAACATTTAAAAAAAAAAAAAAAAAATGGCGGCGATATTGGCAGGGGGTCGGTCCTCCTGCTCAGTGGCCGACCCCCTGTGGGGGCATTTTTTTTTTTATAGCCATGTGCTTTCCGTGGGGGCCACAATCGGCCCCCAGGGAAGCCATAGCTATAAAAAAAATAGAGAAAGAGAGATATCTCTTTCTTTATATATATATATATAAGAGAGAGAGAGAGAGATAGAGAGTCTCTTTCTCTCTGTAGATGATATATGTATATATATGTATCTATATACATATATATGTGCATATAGATACATATATTATCTACTGGCGGTCGCCAGTAGATAGTTATAGTTAGGACCTATTTTCCATAGGAAATCCGCGACATTCTATTTGAAATAACTCTTGCGTCGGTTGACGAATCTTCACGAAATTTTCAAACTTTATGGCCCGCTCCGGTCCGCTCCTACCCTGAAAGTCTCAGGGTGATTCGTCAAGCGGGGGCCGAGAAAAAGGGGGTCCCAAAACGTGTTTTCCCCATTCATTTTCCCATAGGAAACTTTAGACACGGCTACAGCCCGAACTGCTGAACGGAATTACACCAAATTTGGCAAAGAGGTAGTTCTTGGTTCAGAAAGAACCCTTTTGTTAAATGGTGTAAATCCGTTCAGTAGTTACGGAGAAATTAAAAAAATAAGAGTCAAAAATCAATTTCCCATAGGAAACTTTAGACACGGCTACAGCCCGAACTGCTGAACGGAATTACACCAAATTTGGCAAAGAGGTAGTTCTTGGTTCAGAAAGAACCCTTTTTGTTAAATGGTGTAAATCCGTTCAGTAGTTGCTGAGAAAATCAAAAGTGAAAGTACATATATATCTATGGCCGCGTCGGATTCGCGCACCCTCCCGATCACGAGCTGTCTGCTAATTGGCTGTCAACACTCCAAACCAGGAAGTGTTGGCAGCCATCTTGTTCCTCGGTAGAACCGAGGAACAAGAAAGCAGTAAAAAGTGCGCAAAACGCACAAAGGGGGCAGGGTAGAAACACCCTGACCCCTAGGTCTGCTCAGGGGTCCCACAAGGACCCCTGGGCAAAAAGCATTTTTTTTTTTAAATCGGCAGGATGCGCTCAGGGTGCGCGGATCCTGCCGAAAAACAAAATCGAGCGCGGTCTCCCGCGCTTTGATGTTAATTTGCCCCCGGGTGGGCCAAGTCCCGGGGGCATGCTGGGGGTGTTTATTTTATGTATGGGGGCCTCTAAGGGCCCCCAAGCCCGGGGACCACCACCCCCGGGGCTTTATCATAAATGGTGCGGGAGGGCTCTGAGCCCTCCCGCAGCCCCGGGACCGCCACCTCCCGGGGCTTTTTTTTTAAAACCTGTGTGGGGGCTCCAGCCCCCACCTGCCCCGGGACCACCACCTCCCGGGGCACTAAGAAATTGAAAATGGGGGTCCGTTTTGGACCCCCAAGCCCGAGGACCACCACCTCCCGGGGCTTTCAAAATGTAGGGAGGGGGCCGCGCGGCCCCCTCCTGGAAGCCCTTGATGGCCCTGGGGACCGCCACCCCCAGGGCCGGCTCCTGCAGTGTCCCGGGTGCCTACCCCGGGACACTGCTGTTTGCTATCACAGGACGGGAGCCTCGCGGCTCCCGCCCTGTCATAGCAAACTTGGTTTGCATTTTGAAAGAGAGAGCAGGAAACCTGCTCTCTCTTTCAAAATGCAAACCAATTGCTTTCCACATGGGGAGCAGCATCTTAGCTGCTCCCCATGTGAAAGCAATGCCGGCTCCCATAGGACGCGGGGAGCCGGCGGGACTGTGGGGGATTGGGGACCCCCACAGTCCCCAACCAGAGGCCAGGCCCTGGGGGATGGGGTCCCCGGGGCCATAAGTGGCCCGGGAGGGGGCCACGCAGCCCCCTCCCAAATAATAAAAAAATAAAAAAAATAAGGGCAAGGCTGGCCCCGGGGGATGGGGTCCCCGGGGCCTTAAATGGCCTGAGGAGGGGGCCACGCAGCCCCCTCCATATTTTTTATTTAAAAAACAGGGCATGCCCCGGGGATGGGGTCCCCGGGGCCAATAGAGGCCCAGGGAAGGGGGGCCACGCGGCCCCTTCCCGTTTTTTTTTTAAATAAAACAACAAAAAAAATGCTCAGGCCCCGGGGATGGGGTCCCGGGGCCAAAAGTGGCTGAGGAAGGGGGCCACGCAGCCCCCTCCCATTAAAAAAACGGCATCGTGCCGGAGGCCCTCCCCCTCCCTGCAGTACTCTGCAAGCGCGCCCCGTGGCGCGTTTTAGAAGGAAAGTCATTCCCCTTGAATACTGGGGGTCCCTGGGGGCCAACTAGCGCACCAGGAACCTCCAGTATGCGCCAGGGGCTGCCTTGCAGAGAGGTGTACAGAGGCCATGCCCCTTTTACACCTCTCTGCAACGCAGCTCTGTGGCGCTTAATGGAGGTAGCTGGTGGGCTAGTTGCACC
Organism: Calotriton arnoldi; assembly: GCA_963921515.1. Taxonomy (NCBI): domain Eukaryota; kingdom Metazoa; phylum Chordata; class Amphibia; order Caudata; family Salamandridae; genus Calotriton; species Calotriton arnoldi. Next base: position 4,078 of record CAWUFW010029834.1, read on the forward strand.
CCAGGGACCCTCAGGATTCAAGGGGAGTTAATCCCCCGACTTAAAACGCGCCACGGGCGCGTTTTCACAGTGGTGAAGGGAGGGGGCGGGGCCTGAGGTGACATGTGTGCAAACAGGCCCCGTGGTGCGTTTTAAGATGGGGAATTAAATCCCCTTCAATCCTGAGGGTCCCTGGGGCCAACTAGCCCAACAGGTACATCCAGAAAGCGCCACAGAGCTGCGTTGCAGAGAGGTGTAAAAGGGGTGTGGCCTCTCTACACGTCTCTGCAACGCAGCCCCCTGGCGCATACTGGAGGTTCCTGGTGGACTAGTTGGCCCCTAGGGACCCTCATGATTCAAGGGGACTTAATCCCCCAACTTAAAACGCGCCACTGGGCGCGTTTGCACAGATGTCACCTCAGGCCCCGCCCCCTCCCTTCACCATTGTGCAAATATTCCTCTAAAATCTGCCGAACTACGAATTCGGATTTACTCACCTGTTATCAGGAGAGACCTCAGTGCTGCATCTTTCAGCCCAGTACTAATCCTGAAAAGTAATTTTAACCGTACTTACCAGTAACTTGAATTTCCTTCCATAGGATATCATTGCCTGCTTTTTGCTGAAAAAGTTTCCAAGTGTTGATTTTTGAAACATACAAATATTCCTCTAAAATCAGCCGAAATACGAATTCCGATTTACTCACCTGTTATCAGGAGAGACCTCAGTGCTGTATCTTTCAGCCCAGTACTGGTCCTGAAAAGTAATTTTAACCGTACTTACCAGTAACTTGAATTTCCTTCCATAGGCTAACATTGACTGGTTTCACTTGGAAATTCTTCTAAGTGTGGAGTTTTGGAACTTTAAAATATTCCTCTAAAATCAGTCGAAATACGAATTCCGATTTACTCAACTGTTATCAGGAGAGACCTCAGTGCTGCATCTTTCAGCCCAGTACTGATCCTCAAAAGTAATTTTAACCGTACTTACCAGTAACTTGAATTTCCTTCCATAGGATATCATTGCCTGCTTTTTGCTGAAAAAGTTTCTGTGTTGATTTTTGAAACATACAAATATTCCTCTAAAATCAGCCGAAATACGAATTCCGATTTACTCACCTGTTATCAGGAGAGACCTCAGTGCTGCATCTTTTAGCCCAGCACTGACCCTGAAAAGTAATTTTAACCGTACTTACCAGTAACTTATATTTTCTTCCATAGGAATCCATTGTCTGGTTTTCAGCAGAAAAGTTTCAAAGTGTCGATTTTCACAAACTACAAATATTCCTTAAAAATCGCTTGTATGACTTAAACGCATTCTTTCAACTGTTTACAGGAGATGCACCAGTGCTGGATCCAGGATCCAACACTGAGTAAGAAAAAGTAACGATAACAGTTTTTACCTGCTAAGTGAGTTTCCTTACATAGGATAACATTGGTGATTCTATGAGAAAAAGTTTCTAAGTGTCAACTTTTAAAATACAATAATATTCCTTAAAAATCACTACTGTAACCAAAACGCTTTTACTCAACTGTTTACAGGAGATGTCCCAGGACTGAATCTAGGATCCAGTCCTGTGGTTAGAAAAGTAATCCATAAAGTAACTAATTGCATTTAACTAGAAATTCACATTGAGCTGAATGTTGCATTGTGTTTGAAAATGTGTTGCCCATTGCAACAACTGTAACTACTGTACTTAAAAGTCTATTGCCTATGTGCAAAGTATTTAAACTAAAGTAATTCATTCTGAGAAAGTATTTTTGTAATGTATAATGTAATTACAATGTAATTTAAAAAATAAAATATGTAAAAAAAATTGTTTCTAAAAATGTAGTAAATCAGTATGAAAAAAATAAATATAACAATTAATACATTTAAAAATTGTCATTTACAAAACCTTTGAAATTCACTGAAAAAACCGTAGGTTTCAGACATGTTATACTTAGGAATTAGCATTTAAAAAACCTTTGAAATTCACTGAAAAAACCATAGGTTTCAGACACGTTATAGTTAGAAATTAGCATTTTAAAAACCTTTGAAATTCACTGAAAAAACCATAGGTTTCAGACACGTTATAGTTAGAAATTTGCATTTAAAAAACCTTAGAAATTCACTGAAAAAACCATAAGGTTTTAGGGACAGTTATAGTTAGTTGGACATTGCACTCGTACAAAACCCGTGAAATTCCCCCGTTATAGTTAGTTCAGGTAACTATAACTCGCGCCCCGTAATGCACTGCTGATGACGTCACATATTACATCACTCATGACATGGTCAGTGACATCACTGATGACATCACTGATGACATCTCAAATGACATCACTGATGACATCATCCATGTGAGAATTTAATGCATCTTCTCACACCCTAATATAAGTTTTGAAACACCCACTCTAAATTACAGACTGCCATTCTCAAAACCATACACACTCCAATACCAATAAGTACATACCCACTCACTGATTCTTAGGTCTACACACACACATCTACTCACTCACCCGTACAGTCACTCATACTTACAGTCACTCAGTACAGGACTATCATATGCACTCATACACCTATATAAACACTCACACAACGCAACTCATCCATAGAGGTACTCACACACCTAGTCAGTCATGCAAATAATTAATCACACTCCAATTTACTCACCTATACAGTTATACACACCAGCTCACTTACTCATAAAAATACTAGCACATTCTTACGCTCCTATGCAATCACTGATGCAAGCACACACTCATCCATATAGCCACTCTCACAATCACACACTCTCACTTATAGCCATTTATATACTCCAACACACATATATACTGCCTTTCACATATGTAGTTACTCACACATGTACCACTGAGATATACATTCAATCACTAACACACCCATACACACACTCACCCACCCATACAGTCCATCACAGACGCACTCTTGAAACCATGCACCCAGTGAATCACCCACTCACACATCTATGCACAGAGTCACACTCACCCCACCCACACAAACACTGAGGCACCCATACAGATACTCAGAGAACCAATCCATAACCCATATAGACACTCATTTAGCTAGTCAGAAACCCATGCAGCTGCTTACACAACAACAGACAGACGGATACAGACATTCACACAGTTTAGTCACTCACCCATGCATCCAGTAAGATACGTTTAATCACTCACTTATAGACTCAGTCACGCACCTACTAAATCATCCATTCAGACACTTATACACCCACTCATTCTTCAATACGCCTTTCCCTATATATATTAAACATATTTAAACTTTACACAAACACACAGTCACTGGATGATGTCATCAGTGATGTCATTTGAGATGTCATCAGTGATGTCATCAGTGATGTCACTGACCATGTCATGAGTGATGTAATATGTGACGTCATCAGCAGTGCATTGCGGGGCGCGAGTTATAGTTACCTGAACTAACTATAACTGGGGAATTTCACGGGTTTTGTACGAGTGCAATGTCCAACTAATTATAACTGTCCCTAAAACCTTATGGTTTTTTCAGTGAATTTCTAAGGTTTTTTAAATGCAAATTTCTAACTATAACGTGCCTGAAACCTATGGTTTTTTCAGTGAATTTCAAAGGTTTTTTAAATGCTAATTTCTAACTATAACGTGTCTGAAACCTATGGTTTTTTCAGTGAATTTCAAAGGTTTTTAAATGCTAATTCCTAACTATAACATGTCTGAAACCTACGGTTTTTTCAGTGAATATACATAAGTCTACAGAGTGAATGATATATATATGTATCTATATACATATATATATATGTATATATATATGTATATTGATACATATATATAAATATATGTAGAGATAAAATCTTATATCTTATATGTATATTATCTACTGGTGGTCGCCAGTAGATAGTTATAGTTAGGACCTAGTTTCCATAGGAAACTCGTTTTTTGTTTTCTCAATATCTTTGGCGCCGGTTCACGAATCTTCGCGAAATTTTCAAAAATCGTAGCCCGCTCCGGTCAACTCCTGTCTTGAAAGTTTCGTGGTGATTCGGCAAGCGGGGGCCTTAGAAAAAAGGGGGTCCCAAAACGTGTTTTCTCCATGTTAATTCCCATAGGAAACTTTAGACAAAGCTACAGCCCGAACTGCTGAACGGAATTACACCAAACTTGGCAAAAAGGTAGCCCTTGGTTCAGAAAGAGACCTTTTTGTTAAATGGTGTATATCCGTTCAGTAATTCCAGAGAAATTCAAAAAATAAGAGTCAAAAAATCAATTTCCCATAGGAAACTTTATGCAAGGCTACAGCCGAAACTACTGAACGGATTTACCCCAAATTTGGCAAAAAGGTACTGCTTGGCTCAGAAAGCAACCTTTTAAAAATGGTGTAAATCCGTTCAGTAGTTGCTGAGAAAATCAAAAATAAAAGTTTCGATATTTAGAGGCACGGAGGATCCGCGGACCCTCCCGACCACGAGCTTTATTCTAATTGGCTTTCAACACTCCAAACCAGGAAGTGTTGGCAGCCATCTTGTGACTCGGTAGAACAGAGTCACAAGAAAACAGAAAAACAGTCGCGTAAAACAAGAAAAGGGGGCAGGGTAGAAACACCCTGACCCCCTAGGCCTGCTTAGGGGGTCCCACAAGGACCCCCAGGGCCCAAAAAAGCATTTTTTTTTTAAAATCGGCAAAATGCGCAACGGATCCGCGGATCCGGCCGCGAAACTAAAAAAAACGAAGCGTGGCCTCCCGCGCTTCGTTATTATTTAGCCCCCGGGTGGGCCAAGTCCCGGGGGCAGTGACAAAAAAAATGTGTGGGGGGGCCCCAATCCCCCCCACACTGCCCCGGGGACCGCCACCTCACGGGGCTTCTATTATGAGTTGCGGGGAGGCACGCAGCCCCGGGGACCGCCACCCCCCAGGGCTTCTTTTTTTATGAGAGGGGGCCTCCAAGGCCCCCGGGGGTTACATGAATATTTGTGGGGGGCACACGGCCCCGGGCCCAGAACCGCCCCGGGGCTTTTAAAAAAAAATGAAAATAACCTGTGTGGGGGGCTTGAGCCCCCCATATGCCCCGGACACCGCCACCTCCCCGGGGCACTAAGAATGTAAATTTGGGGGTCCGTAATGGACCCCCGTGCCCCGGGGACCATCACCTCCCCGGGGCTGTGCAAGTGAAGGGAGGGGGGCCGCGCGGCCCCCCTACTGGAGCCTGTGATGGCCCTGGGGACCACCACCCCCCAGGGCCGGCTCCTGCAGTGTCCCGGGGTGCCCACCCCCGGGACACTGCTGTTTGCTATGGCAGGACAGGAGCCTCATGGCTCGGGGCGCGTTTGCACAGTGGTGAAGGGAGGGGGCGGGGCCTGAGGTGACATGTGTGCAAACATGCCCTGTGGCGTGTTTTAAGTTGGGGGATTAAGTCCCCTTGAATCCTGAGGGTCCCTGGGGTCCAACTAGCCCACCAGGTACCTCCAGTAAGCGCCACAGAGCTGCGTTGCAGGGAGGTGTAAAAAGGGGCGTGGCCTCAGACCACCTCTCTGCAACGCAGGCCTGTGGCGCTTACTGGAAGTACCTTGTGGGCTAGTTGGGCCCAGAGACCCTCAGGATTCAAGGTGACCTATACCCCAACCTAAACACGCCACAGCTGCGTATGCACAGTGGTGAAGGGAGGGGCGGGGCCTCAGGTGACATGTGTGCAAACACGCCCTGTGGCGCCTTTTAAGTTGGGGAATTAATTCCTCTTGAATCCTGAGGGACCCTGGGGGCCAACTAGACTACCAGGTACCTCCAGTTCATGCCACAGGGCTGCGTTGCAGAGAGGTGGTCCAGGCCACGCCCCTTTTTACACCTCTGTGCAATGCAGCTCTGTGGCGCTTACTGGAGGTACCTAGTGGGCTAGTTGGACCCCATGGACCCTCAGGATTCAAGGGGACTTAATCTCCCAACCTAAAGCGACCACAGGGCTTGTTTGCATACATGTCACCTCAGGCCCCCTCCCTTCACCACTGTGCAAACAGCGCCCGGGCGCATTTTAAGAGGAAGTTTTAATCCCCCTGCCCTATTATGTACTAGGGCCTTACAGAGGAGGTCATGCTAATCACAGGGGTACCCCAACGCATAGTGTTCCCTAGTCTATGTAGGTGTTTTCACTGTATTCTAAGTGTCTTTTAGCATAGCACTGGCTCTAGGCCTGGTTAGTCCGAGTCAGTTACCACCAGTACCCGTCTGAAAATGTTGTGGGCACAGGATGATTTTGCAACAAGGCCTCTTTCTGCTCCTCTGTTGGTTCTTTCTGCACATGTCTTGCTTCTTCCTGCTCTTTTCTTCGTCTTTGTGGACTTCTGTTGCTTCTTTCTGCATTTCTTTTGCTTCTTTCTGTGCGTTTTTCTTTTTCTTCACATGTCCTACCTCTGTAGGCATAGTTAGAAACTAGCATTTAAAAAACCTTTGAAATTCACTTAAAAAACCATAGGTTTCAGACACGTTATAGTTAGAAATTAGCATTTAAAAAACCTTTGAAATTCACTGAAAAAACCATAGGTTTCAGGCACGTTATAGTTAGAAATTAGCATTTAAAAAACCTTTGAAATTCACTGAAAAAACCATAGGTTTCAGGCACGTTATAGTTAGAAATTAGCATTTAAAAAACCTTACAAATTCACTGAAAAAACCATAGGTTTTAGGGACAGTTATAGTTAGTTGGACATTTCACTCGTACAAAACCAGTGAAATTACCCCGTTATAGTTAGTTCAGCTAACTATAACTCACGCCCCGCAGTGCACTGCTGATGATGTCACATATTACATCACTCATGACATGGTCAGTGACATCACTGATGACATCACTGATGACATCTCAAATGACATCACTGATGACATCACTGATGACATCATCCATGTGATAATTTCATGCATCTTCTCACACCCTAATATAACTTTTGATACACCCACTCTAAATTACAGAGTGCCATTCTCAAAACCATAGACGCTCCAACACCAATAACTACATACACACTCACTGATTCTTAGGTCTACACACACATCCACTCACTCATCCGTACAGTCACTCATACTTATGGTCACTCAGTACAGGACTATCATATGCACTCATACACCTATATAGACACTCACACACTGCCACTCATCCATAGAGGTACTCACACACCTAGTCAGTCATGCAAATAATTAATCACACTGCCATTTATTCACCTATACAGTTATACACACACCAGCTCACTTACTCATACAAATACTAGCACATTCTTACGCTCTTATACAATCACTGATACAAGTACACACTCATCCATACAGCCACTCTCACAATCACACACTCTCACTTATAGCCATTTATATACTCCAAAACACATATATACTGCCTTTCACATATGTAGTTACTCAAACATGTACCACTGAGATATACATTCACTCACTAACACACCCATACACACACTCACCCACCCATACAGTCCATCACAGATGCACTCTTGAAACCATGCACCCAGTGAATCACCCACTCACACATCTATGCACAGAGTCACACACACCCCACCCACACAAACACTCAGGCACCCATACAGATACTCAGACAACCAATCAATAACCCATGTAGACACTCATGTAGCTATTCGCAAACCCATGCAGCCGCTTACACACCAACAGACAGATGGATACAGACATTCACACAGTTTAGTCACTAACCCATGCATTCAGTAAGATACGTTTAATCACTCACTTATAGAGTCAGTCACGCACCTACTAAATCTTCCATTCAGACACTTATACACCCACTCATTCTTCAATACGCCTTTCCCTATATATATATTAAACATATTTAAACTTTACAGAAACACACAGTCACTGGATGATGTCATCAGTGATGTCATCAGTGATGTCATTTGAGATGTCATCAGTGATATCATCAGTGATGTCACTGACCATGTCATGAGTGATGTAATATGTGATGTCATCAGCAGTGCATTGCGGGGCGCGAGTTATAGTTAGCTGAACTAACTATAACGGGGAATTTCTATGGTTTTGTTCGAGTGAAATGTCCAACTAACTATAACTGTCCCTAAAACCTATGGTTTTTTCAGTGAATTTCTAAGGTTTTTTAAATGCTAATTTCTAACTATAACGTGCCTGAAACCTATGGTTTTTTCAGTGAATATATATATATGTGTGTGTGTATATATATATACATATATATATATATATATACTGCTCAGAACGTGCCCTCGGGCGGGAAGAACTCCAGCAACACCATAAAGCTTCAAGCCTTTAATCGGTAAAAACTTCACCAGCATGCCGATACCATTTAACAGCTCGCCCGTCAGTAATGCCTGACGCGTTTCAGAGTCAACTACTCCTTCCTCAGAGGCTTTGGCGGGTGACGTCGAGGGTTAATAATGGACCCATATGCCGAGGCCCATCTGCGGGCTTGAAATTGCCAACAGTTTTGATAGTGCAAACCATTCAGGATTTTAATCTTACCGTTCTGAGACTACAAGGCCCAGAATTCTCTGCGCAGTTTCATTTGAACAGCCCATCAAGGGGCGTGCAATGATGGACCTATATAGAGGGCGTGGCCAGAACGCGCACATACTCACCCGCCAAAACCTCTGAGGAAGGAGTAGTTGACTCTGAAACGCGTCAGGCATCACTGACGGGTGAGCTGTTAAATGGTATCGGCATGCTGGTGAAGTTTTTACCGATTAAAGGCTTGAAGCTTTATGGTGTTGCTGGAGTGCTTCCCGCCCGAGGGCACCTTCTGAGCAGTATCTATAAGCGGTAGGTCCAGCCGCTGGGAAAGCACCACCCCGAGAAACCAGGGGGCCACGGGACTTGGTATTTACCTTATCCCTTTGTGGGAGCGATGTCGAGGATTAATAATGGACCCATATGGCGAGGCCCATCTGCGGGCTTGAAATTGCCAACAGTTTTGATAGTGCAAACCATTCAGGATTTTAATCTTACCGTTCTGAGACTACAAGGACCAGAATTCTCTGCGCAGTTTCATTTGAGCAGCCCATCAAGGGGCGTGCAATGATGGACCTATATAGAGGGCATGGCCAGATCGCGCACATACTCACCCTCAAAGCCTCTGAGGAAGGAGTAGTTGACTCTGAAACGCGTCAGGCATCACTGACGGGAGAGCTGTTAAATGGTATCGGCATGCTGGTGAAGTTTTCACAGATTAAAGGCTTGAAGCTTTATGGTGTTGCTGGAGTGCTTCCCGCATGAGGGCACCTTCTGAGCAGTATATATATAAATGAAAAGAAGCCAATAGAAAAAGGCAGAACACAAGCAGAAGAGCGCGGCGCCGTAGGCGGCAACGTGAAGCCGAAAGAAAAGAAAAGGAATCAATGGCGCAGGAAATAACTTCTGATGATAAAACTATAATTAATCTGTCATCCACCACACTAACCAAGGCTGAAGAACAGTTGCTTGCCTTAGGATTGAATTTCTGTCCAGAGAGCAACTTTGATTATGCGCATACAAGGGTTGATGTGTTTTGTTTTATACGTAAACTAAAACTAAAAAAAAATTCACAATAAAAGCAGGACCTGAAAAAGTTAAAACTACACGGTCGACTGAAACCAACGATCCACCAAGATTACAAGCATCAGATGTACAGACACTGCTAACCATGCATGATCTAAGCAATGAGTCAAGTGAAAACAGCCAAGAACAAGAATCTGTAACTTCCACTCAACAGAGATTACAAAAAATAAATTTACTTCAGCAAGGAGCAGGGGAAAGCCCCTACAAACCTAAATCTACATTCCTGCCAATCATGCCTAAAGACGCAATTGACATCTTCCATGAACGGGTGACGGAGGATATAAAAAACTGCATCGCCAAGTTAATTATAAAAAATGGAAGATGAAACATAACAGAGTACAATATCAAAATTTGATGAACAAACTGGGCAAAGATCTAGAAATTGTCATAAAAAAATCGAACAAAGGCGGTAATATAGTACTGTGGCCTAGAAAAGACTATGTACAGGAAGCTATGCGGCAGCTAAATAATGAGCAATGTTATGAAAAAACCACAATGAGGGAATATAACAAAGCGAAGGATACCATAAAAAGGAGTTGCAACACTGGAAACGTGAAGGACTGATTACTACAGGGGAGTATCAATATATGTTCATTGAATACCCTGTTCTTCCATTCTTATATCTTTTACCAAAGGTCCACAAGAATGCTATTCCAATTCCGGGTCGCCCCATAATCTCGGCTATCACCAGTATGGCTGAGCATGTGGGGGAATATGTGGACTATTTTTTGCAAGATCTGGTGAAGTCGCTGCCCTCATATGTGAAAGATACAGGTGACTTTTTAAACAAACTTAATGATATTGTATGGACAGATAATTTGATTTTAATTGCATTAGACATTGAGTCACTGTATACCAGTATTGAACATACAACGGGTATGACTGCTGTTAAGCACTTCCTAGACTCTAGGCCATGTGAATACCATCAACACAATAAGATGTTAATTGCCCTTATTTTATGGTGTTTAAATAATAATTACTTTCTGTTTGGTAAAGATGTCTGCAAACAGATACAGGGTGTTGCTATGGGGGCCTGCTTCTCCCCTAGCTACGCGTGTTTGCACGTGGGCTATTGGGGGGAGCAGGTCCTCATGTGGCAGCACCTTGAGATCTTTACACACAAAATTGTTCATTGGTTACGCTACATCGATGATGTTTTTATTATATGGAATGACGATATTGAAAGTGCTAGACAGTTCGTGGAAACAATTAATGTCAACTGTATGAATTTGCATTTTACATCACATATCAGTCATTCCAGGATTGAATTTTTAGATGTTAGTGTGTATATCAATGAAGGAAAATTGGCTACTACCGTATATAGGAAACCAACAGCAGGGAATGCAACATTACATGCAACTAGTGCACACCCTAAGCACCTCATCAGCAGTATCCCGTATGGGGAAATCCTGAGACTAAAACGTATATGCAGCTCACTAAATGACTTTGAGAGCTGCAAACAGGAAGCCCTCATGAGATTGAAAAATAGAGGATACAGTGACAAGATACTTACTGAGGCAGTGAGCAAAGCTGACAATCGAACAAGAATATCACTGCTTCCACAAAAAGACGAGAGGGGTGATAATCCTGCTGACACAGCAGAAAATACACCTAGACTAATTACATCATATAGTGTCCAAGAAAGGAAAATAAGGTCCATAATTAAAAAGAATTGGCCTATTGTCCTTACCGATAATGTTCTTAGCACTAGACTCCCAAATAATCCAGTCATTACATTTAGAAAAACACAATCAATGGGATCTAGATTGTCAAGAAATAGCCCAGAACTAGGCACTAGTGAAACTTGGTTAAAACCAAGGCAAGGCTTCTTTAAATGCTCGTCATGCAGAGCCTGTAAATTTGGAGTTAATACTACAACCTATATGACTCCATTTAGAGAGAGTGAGGTTGCCATTAAGGGCAATTACAACTGCCGGACCGATCACGCAGTATATGTTCTCACGTGCACTTGTGGGCTTAGATACGTGGGAAGTACTAGGCTACAAGTGCACGTGAGAATACTTCAACACCTACGAGCAATCATCAACAGTGATCCGGCTTATCCGGTCGCCCGGCATTTCAAGGAAGCCCACAATAACGATGTCAAATGCCTAACGTATTTTGTTATCGATGCAATCCCAGTCCCACGTAGAGGGGGAAATCGGGAAAAACTTTTGAGACAGCTTGAAACAAAATGTATTTTAGAGCTTGATAGCAAGATACCGAATGGATTGAACAATACAGAAGACATGCACACCTTTTTATAAACCGGGCTTTTTTATACGGATTATCTATATGTGATTTTTAGACTTCTGACAGATTAACAGTATTGTTTTCCTGGGATGTCTAAATCACAGATCTTAATCCATAGAATTAATTTGTAAAATTATAATGTCTTGAATTTATGAATTCTTTAAAAATCAAATATGACCACCAAGCCTCATGTGCAATTAACAATTGTATAGGTAAACTTCATCCGCTGCTAACAGAAATGTAAATAGAATTTACTGAATGCCTCTCTTTTTAAACATCCAATCAGATTATTTTTATGGGAATATCACTATATTTTTTATCTATTGGGTCATTTATTTATATAGTATGCACTAGACACTTTAATATATAAATAATACAAAGTTTTGCACAGATATTTAGGAAGCACTTTAATATATAATATTGCTCAGTAAGAACATATGCACTGAAACCAAATATAACCATTTCTGATTATATGTTTTGAATATAAGAGCATTTAGGCTGGTAGTAAGAAAACACAAAAATCATATGAAAATTTAACAATGCATTACGCTGGTAGTAAGAAATCAGAGTGGGAAAGGCCAAAATGCATTAATGCAGAAATATGATTACCGCGTTGAAAGATTTTGCACATTTTTTGATATTTATATCTATATTTATTTGTGTGTGATGATATGTATATTTTAAATTATTTATACATATTTATTTATTTTAATAAATAATTAATTTATTTAACATATTTATTGAACGCACACTAATATAAATGCGAGTTTCCATGTATATTTTTAATATAATACACACTGTTAACTTTTACTCGCAAAATGTGCTAAAAACGAGAGAAATGTATAAACATCAGCCTATGCATGTGAAAGAGCTTACACAAAAAACGAAAGTGTTTCTTTGCTGTTTACCATCACGTGAGTGTTTTGTTCACGAAGCATATATAAAAAACATGGCGTACTGCAGTCTCCTTATGTGATCAAGGGCACTGGATGCCCGAAACGCGTCATGGAGATTGAGGAGTGAGAAATAAAGAACATTGCCATTCAATTGTCCTGGTGGTCCATTTACTTGCAGTTCGCCGAAAGGAAGTGCTGGGAACAGTGTTGAATGCATATATATATATATATATATATATATATATATATATATATATATATATATATATATATATATATATATATATATATATATATATATATATATATATATATTCAGAAACACAAAGGATGCCGCACTCAGAGATTGGTTTCAGAGTTGCTTTCTTTTCACCACGACTGGTGGTAGTGGTGGTGAAAATAAAGCAACTCTGAAACCTGTCTCTGGAAGGCAGCATCCTTTGTGTTTCTGAATTTAAATATTGGGCAAGGACTCTACCCTTTGCTGCCTGCACCAGGTATTGAGTGCGCTGACTTTGGGAATTAATTGTTTTATATATATATATATATATATATATATTATCTACTGGCGGTCGCCAGTAGATAGTTATAGTTAGGACCTATTTTCCAAAGGAACTCCGCGACATTCAATTTGAAATAACTCTTGCGTCGGTTGACGAATCTTCGTGAACGTTTCAAACTTTATGACCCGCTCCGGTACGCTCCTACCCTGAAAGTCTCAGGGTGATTCGTCAAGCGGGGGCCGAGAAAAAAGGGGGGTCCCAAAACGTGTTTTCCCCATTCATTTTCCCATAGGAAACTTTAGACACGGCTACAGCCCGAACTGCTGAACGGAATTACACCAAATTTGGCAAAGAGGTAGTTCTTGGTTCAGAAAGAACCATTTTTGTTAAATGGTGTAAATCCGTTCAGTAGTTGCGAGAAATTAAAAAATAAGAGTCAAAAATCAATTTCCCATAGGAAACTTTATGCAAGGCTACAGCCCGAACAGCTAAACGGAATTACACCAAATTTGGCAAAGAGGTAGTTCTTGGTTCAAAAGAACCCTTTTTGTTAAATGGTGTAAATCCGTTCAGTAGTTGCTGAGAAAATCAAAAGTAAAAACACATATATATCTGGGCGGAGCCTAACCACACATGTCATCGTGAGATCTGATTGGCTGTCAGCACTTCATCCTGGAATTGCTGGCAGCCATCTTGGGACCAATATAAATGATAGTACCCCATTGAAATGCATTGTAGTGAATCGAAGATTTTGAGGGTTACCAAAAGGAGAACTATAAAGGGTGATAGCAACCACAGCTGTGCTGCCATGACAACTGTGCCAACTGTGTGAGCATACCACAACCATGTTCCTGACCTTCGCTGTAGTGATACAAAGCCTTATGCAGCCATTCACATGTATTGTGCATACGCTGTATGTGTTGATGCATGTGTGTGATGGCATGCATTACATGTGTGTGTGTGTTGTGTGTGTGTGTGTGTGTGTTCTGATGTGATATTTCCATTCTGTGGCGCCGGCGCTGCATTACATTA
>CAWUFW010029835.1:0-18270 GCA_963921515.1 Calotriton arnoldi
AAGCAACAGAGGAGTAGAAAGAAGCAAGAGAAGTGCATAAAGACACAAGTGAGGTACAGAAAGAAGCAAAAGCAGTGCAGAAAGAACCCATAGAGGTGCAAAAAGAGGCAAGAGGGGTGCAAAAAGAAGGAGGAGAAGTGCAGAAAGAGGCAAGAGAATTGCTGAAAGAAGCAACAGAGGAGTAGAAAGAAGCAAGAGAAGTGCAGAAAGAGACAAGTGAGGTACAGAAAGAAGCAAGAGCAGTGCAGAAAGAACCAACAGAGGTGCAAAAAGAGGCAAGAGAGGTGCAGTAACAGGCAAGAAAGGTGCAGAAAGAGGGTACAAGGGTGCAGAAAGAGGCAAGAGAATTGCTGAAAGAAGCAACAGAGGTATAGAAAGAAGCAAGAGAAGTGCAGAAAGAGGCAAGTGAGATGCAGAAAGAAGCAAGAGCAGTGCAGAAAGAACCAACAGAGGTGCAAAAAGAGGTAAGAGAGGTGCAAGAACAGGGAAGAAAGGTGCAGAAAGAGGCAAGAGAATTGCAGAAAGAGGCAAGTGAGGTGCAGAAAGAAGCAAGAGACAGTGCAGGAAGAACCAACAGAGGTGCAAAAAGAGGCAAGAGAGGTGCAAAAAGAAGGAAGAGAAGTGCAGAAAGAGGCAACAGAATTGCTGAAAGAAGCAACAGAGGTGTAGAAAGAAGCAAGAGAAGTGCAGAAAGAGACAAGTGAGGTGCAGAAAGAAGGAAGAGCAGTGCAGAAAGAACCAACAGAGGTGCAAAAAGAGGCAAGAGGGGTGCAAAACGAAGAAAGAGAAGTGCAGAAAGAGGCAAGAGAATTGCTGAAAGAAGCAACAGAGGAGTAGAAAGAAGCAAGAGAAGTGCAGAAAGAGAAAAGTGAGGTGCAAAAAGAAGCAAGAGCAGTGCAGAAAGAACCAACAGTGGTGCAAAAAGAGGCAAGAGAGGTGCAGAAACAGGCAAGAAAGGTGCAGAAAGAGGATACAGGGGTGCAGAAAGAGGCAAGAGAATTGCTGAAAGAAGTAACAGAGGTATAGAAAGAAGCAAGAGAAGTGCAGAAAGAAGCAACAGAGGTGCAAAAAGAGGCAAGAGAGGTGCAAAAAGAAGGAAGAGAAGTGCAGAAAGAGGCAAGAGAATTGCTGAAAGAAGCAACAGAGGAGTAGAAAGAAGCAAGAGAAGTGCATAAAGACACAAGTGAGGTACTGAAAGAAGCAAAAGCAGTGCAGAAAGAACCCACAGAGGTGCAAAAAGAGGCAAGAGGGGTGCAAAAAGAAGGAAGAGAAGTGCAGAAAGAGGCAAGAGAATTGCTGAAAGAAGCAACAGAGGAGTAGAAAGAAGTAAGAGAAGTGCAGAAAGAGACAAGTGAGGTTCAGAAAGAAGCAAGAGCAGTGCAGAAAGAACCAACAGAGGTGCAAAAAGAGGCAAGAGAGGTGCAGAAACAGGCAAGAAAGGTGCAGAAAGAGGGTACAGGGGTGCAGAAAGAGGCAAGAGGCTGAAAGAAGCAACAGACGTGTAGAAAGAAGCAAGAGAAGTGCAGAAAGAGGCAAGTGAGGTGCAGAAAGAAGCAAGAACAGTGCAGAAAGAACCAACAGAGGTGCAAAAAGAGGCAAGAGAGGTGCAAAAAGAAGGAAGAGAAGTGCAGAAAGAGGCAAGAGAATTCCTGAAAGAAGCAACATAGGAGTAGAAAGAAGCAAGAGAAGTGCAGAAAGAGACAAGTAAGGTGCAGAAAGAAGCAAGAGCAGTGCAGAAAGAACCAACAGAGGTGCAGAAAGAACCAACAGAGGTGCAAAAAGAGGCAAGAGGGGTGCAAAAAGAAGGAAGAGAAGTACAGAAAGAGGCAAGAGAATTGCTGAAAGAAGCAACAGAGGAGTAGAAAGAAGCAAGAGAAGTGCAGAGAGACAAGTGTGGTGCAGAAAGAAGCAAGAGCAGTGCAGAAAGAACCAACAGAGGTGCAAAAAGAGGCAAGAGGGGTGCAGAAAAAGGTAGGAAGGGTGCAGAAAGAGGCAAGAGAGGCACAGAAAGAGGCCGGAGGGGTGCACAAAGAAGGAAGGGAAGTGCAGAAAGAGGCAAGAGAATTGCTGAAAGAAGTAACAGAGGTGTAGAAAGAACCAACAGAAGTGCAGAAAGAGGCAAGTAAGGTGCATAAAGAAGCAAGAGCAGTGCAGAAAGAACCAACAGAGGTGCAAAAAGAGGCAAGAGGGGTGCAAAAAGAAGGAAGATAAGTGCAGAAAGAAGCAAGAGAATTGCTGAAAGAAGCAACAGAAGAGTAGAATGAAGCAAGAGGAGTGCAGAAAGAGACAAGTGAGGTGCAGAAAGAAGCAAGAGCAGTGCAGAAAGAACCAACAGAGGTGCAAAAAGAGGCAAGAGAGGTGCGAAAAGAAGGAAGAGAGGTGCAGAAAGAGGCAAGAGAATTGCTGAAAGAAGCAATAGAGGAGTAGAAAGAAGCAAGAGAAGTGCAGAAAGAGACAAGTGAGGTGCAGAAAGAAGCAAGAGCAGTGCAGAAAGAACGAACAGAGGTGCAAAAAGAGGCAAGAGGGGTGCACAAAGGAGGAAGAGAAGTGCAGAAAGAGGCAAGAGAATTGCTGAAAGAAGCAACAGAGGTGTAGAAAGAAGCAAGAGAAGTGCAGAAAGAGACAAATGAGGTGCAGAAAGAAGCAAGAGCAGTGCAGAAAGAACCAACAGAGGTGCAAAATGAGGCAAGAGAGGGGCAAAAATAAGAAAGAGGAGTGCAGAAAGAGGCAATAGAATTGCAGAAAGAAGCAACAGAGGAGTAGAAAGAAGCAAGACAAGTGCAGAAAGAGACAAGTGAGGTGCAGAAAGAAGCAAGAGCAGTGCAGAAAGAACCAACAGAGGTGCAAAAAGAGGCAAGAGAGGTGCAGAAACAGGCAAGAAAGGTGCAGAAAGAGGGTACAGGGATGCAGAAAGAGGCACGAGAATTGCTGAAAGAAGCAACAGAGGTGTAGAAAGAAGCAAGAGAAGTGCAGAAAGAGGAAAGTGAGGTGCAGAAAGAAAGAAGCAACAGCAGTGCAGAAAGAACCAACAGAGGTGCAAAAAGAGGCAAGAGAAGAGCAAAAAGAAGGAAGAGAAGTGCAGAAAGAGGCAAGAGAATTGCTGAAAGAAGCAACAGAGGAGTATAAAGAAGCAAGGGAAGTGCAGAAAGAGACAAGTGAGGTGCAGAAATAGCAAGAGCAGTGCAGAAAGCACCAACAGAGGTGCAAAAAGAGGCAAGAGGGGTGCAAAAAGAAGGAAGATAAGTGCAGAAAGAAGCAAGAGAATTGCTGAAAGAAGCAACAGAAGAGTAGAATGAAGCAAGAGGAGTGCAGAAAGAGACAAAGTGAGGTGCAGAAAGAAGCAAGAGCAGTGCAGGAAGAACCAACAGAGGTGCAAAAACAGGCAAGAGAGGTGCAAAAAGAAGGAAGAGAAGTGCAGAAAGAGGCAACAGAATTGCTGAAAGAAGTAACAGAGGTGTAGAAAGAAGCAAGAGAAGTGCAGAAAGAGACAAGTGAGGTTCAGAAAGAAGGAAGGAAGAGCAGTGCAGAAAGAACCAACAGAGGTGCAAAAAGAGGCAAGAGGGGTGCAAAACGAAGAAAGAGAAGTGCAGAAAGAGGCAAGAGAATTGCTGAAAGAAGCAACAGAGGAGTGCAGAAAGAAGCAAGAGAGGTGCAGAAAGAGACAAGAGAGGTGCAGAAACAGGCAAGAGCAGGTACAGAAAGAGGCAACAGGGGTGCAGAAAGAGGCAAGAGAGGATACAGAAATTTGCAACAGAGGTACAGAAAGAAGACAAGAGCAGTGCAGAAAGAAGCAAGAGAAGTGCAGAAAGAAGTAAAAGAGGTGGAGAAATAGGGAAGAGAGGTGCAGAAAGAGGCAACAGAGGATACAGACATTTGCAAAAGAGGTGCAGAAACAAGCAAGAGAAGTGCAGAAAGAGGCAAGAGAATTGCTGAAAGAAGCAACAGAGATGTAGAAAGAAGCAAGAGAAGTGCAGAAAGAGGCAGGTGAGGTGCAGAAAGAAGCAAGAGCAGTGCAGAATGAACCAACAGAGGTGCAAAAAGAGGCAAGAGGGGTGTAAAAAGAAGGAAGAGAAGTCCAGAAAGAGGCAAGAGAATTGCTGAAAGACGCAACAGAGGTGTAGAAAGAAGCAAGAGAAGTGCAGAAAGAGGCAAAGTGAGAGTGCAGAAAGAAGCAAGAGCAGTGCAGAAAGAACCAACAGAGGTGCAGAAAAGGAAGGGTGCAGAAAGAGGCAAGAGGGTACAGAAAGCAAGGGTACAGGAGAAGTGCAGAAAGAGGCAAGAGAATTGCTGAAAGAAGCAACAGAGATGTAGAAAGAAGCAAGAGAAGTGCAGAAAGAGGCAAGTGAGGTGCAGAAAGAAGCAAGAGCAGTGCAGAAAGAACCAACAGAGGTGCAAAAAAGAGGCAAGAGGAGGTGCAAAAAGAA
Organism: Calotriton arnoldi; assembly: GCA_963921515.1. Lineage (NCBI taxonomy): Eukaryota > Metazoa > Chordata > Amphibia > Caudata > Salamandridae > Calotriton > Calotriton arnoldi. Next base: position 4,425 of record CAWUFW010029835.1, read on the forward strand.
GGAAGAGAAGTGCAGAAAGAGGCAAGAGAATTGCTGAAAGAAGCAACAGAGGATGTAGAAAGAAGCAAGAGAAGTGCAGAAAGAGACAAGTGAGGTGCAGAAAGAAGCAAGAGCAGTGCAGAAAGAACCAACAGAGGTGCAAAAGAGGCAAGAGAGGTGCAGAAGAAGGAAGAGAGGTGCAGAAAGAGGCAAGAGAGATGCAGAAAGAGGCAAAGAGGTGCAGAAAGAAGCAAGAGAAGTGCAGAAAGAGGCAAGAGAATTGCTGAAAGAAGCAACAGAGGTGTAGAAAGAAGCAAGAGAAGTGCAGAAAGAGGCAAGTGAGGTGCAGAAAGAAGCAAGAGCAGTGCAGAAAGAACCAACAGAGGTGCAAAAAGAGTGCAAGAGAGGTGCAGAAAGAAGGAACAGAAGTGCAGAAAGAGGCAAGAGAATTGCTGAAAGAAGCAACAGAGGTGTAGAAAGAAGCAAGAGAAGTGCAGAAAGAGGCAAGTGAGGTGCAGAAAGAAGCAAGAGCAGTGCAGAAAGAACCAACAGAGGTGCAAAAAGAGGCAAGAGAGGTGCAAAAAGAAGGAAGAGAAGTGCAGAAAGAGGCAAGAGAATTGCTGAAAGAAGCAACAGAGGTGTAGAAAGAAGCAAGAGAAGTGCAGAAAGAGACAAGTGAGGTGCAGAAAGAGCAAGAGAAGTGCAGAAAGAAGCAAGAGTGCAGAAAGAAGCAAGAGAGTGGAGAAACAGCAACAGAGGTGCAGAAAGAGGCAAGAGGAGGTGCAAAAGAAGGAAGAGAGAGTGCAGAAAGAGGCAAGAGAATTGCTGAAAGAAGCAACAGAGGAGTAGAAAGAAGCAAGAGAAGTGCAGAAAGAGACAAGTGAGGTGCAGAAAGAAGCAAGAGCAGTGCAGAAAGAACCAACAGAGGTGCAAAAAGAGGCAAGAGAGGTGCAGAAAGAAGGAAGAGAGGTGCAGAAAGAGGCAAGAGAATTGCTGAAAGAAGCAAGAGAGGTAGTAGAAAGAAGCAAGAGCAGTGCAGAAAGAGAGCAAGTGAGGTGCAGAAAGAAGCAAGAGAGGTGCAGAAAGAAGGAAGAGAGGTGCAGAAACGAGGCAAGAGAGGTGCAGAAATATGAAAGAGGTGCAGAAACAAGCAAGAGAAGTGCAGAAAGAGGCAAGAGAATTGCAGAAAGAAGCAACAGAGGTGTAGAAAGAAGCAAGACAAGTGCAGAAAGAGGCAAGTGAGGTGCAGAAAGAAGCAAGAGCAGTGCAGAAAGAAGCAAGAGAGGTGCAAAAAGAGGCAAGAGAGGTGCAGAAAGAAGCAAGAGAAGTGCAGAAAGAGGCAAGAGAATTGCTGAAAGAAGCAACAGAGGTGTAGAAAGAAGCAAGAGAAGTGCAGAAAGAGGCAAGTGAGGTGCAGAAAGAAGCAAGAGCAGTGCAGAAAGAACCAACAGAGGTGCAAAAAGAGGCAAGAGAGGTGCAGAAAGAAGGAACAGGAGTGCAGAAAGAGGCAAGAGAATTGCTGAAAGAAGCAACAGAGGTGTAGAAAGAAGCAAGAGAAGTGCAGAAAGAGGCAAGTGAGGTGCAGAAAGAAGCAAGAGCAGTGCAGAAAGAACCAACAGAGGTGCAAAAAGAGGCAAGAGAGGTGCAAAAAGAAGGAAGAGAAGTGCAGAAAGAGGCAAGAGAATTGCTGAAAGAAGCAACAGAGGTAGTAGAAAGAAGCAAGAGAAGTGCAGAAAGAGACAAGTGAGGTGCAGAAAGAAGCAAGAGCAGTGCAGAAAGAACCAACAGAGGTGCAAAAAGAGGCAAGAGAGGTGCAGAAACAGGCAAGAAAGGTGCAGAAAGAGGGTACAGGGGTGCAGAAAGAGGCAAGAGAGATACAGAAATTTGCAACAGAGGTACAGAAAGAAGCAAGAGAAGTGCAGAAAGAGGCAAGTGAGGTGCAGAAAGAAGCAAGAGCAGTGCAGAAAGAACCAACAGAGGTGCAAAAAGAAGCAAGAGAGGTGCAAAAACAAGGAAGAGAGGTGCAGAAAGAGGCAAGAGAATTGCTGAAAGAAGCAACAGAGGAGTAGAAAGAAGCAAGAGAAGTGCAGAAAGAGACAAGTGAGGTGCAGAAAGAAGCAAGAGCAGTGCAGAAAGAACCAACAGAGGTGCAAAAAGAGGCAAGAGAGGTGCAGAAAGAAGGGACAGAGGTGCAGAAAGAGGCAAGAGGAATTACATGAAAGAAGCAACAGAGAGTGCAGAAAGAAGCAAGAGAAGTGCAGAAAGAGGCAAGTGAGGTGCAGAAAGAAGCAAGAGCAGTGCAGAAAGAACCAACAGAGGTGCAAAAAGAGGCAAGAGAGGTGCAAAAACAAGGAAGAGAAGTGCAGAAAGAGGCAAGAGAATTGCTGAAAGAAGCAACAGAGGAGTAGAAAGAAGCAAGAGAAGTGCAGAAAGAGACAAGTGAGGTGCAGAAAGAAGCAAGAGCAGTGCAGAAAGAACCAACAGAGGTGCAAAAAGAGGCAAGAGAGGTGCAGAAACAGGCAAGAAAGGTGCAGAAAGAGACAGGGTGCAGAAAGAGGCAAGAGAATTGCATGAAAGAAGCAACAGAGGAGTAGAAAGAAGCAAGAGCAGTGCAGAAAGAGATAAGTGAGGTGCAGAAAGAAGCAAGAGCAGTGCAGAAAGAAGCAACAGAGGTGCAGAAAGAGGCAAGAGAGGTGCAGAAAGAGGCAAGAGAAGTGCAGAAAGAGGTACAGTGAGGTGCAGAAAGAGGCAAGAGGGATACATACATTTGCAACATAGTTACAGAAAGAAGCAAGAGCAGTGCAGAAAGAAGCAAGAGAAGTGCAGAAAGAGGCAAAGTGAGGTGCAGAAAGAAGCAAGAGCAGTGCAGAAAGAACCAACAGAGGTGCAGAAAGAGGCAAGAGAGGTGCAGAAAGCAAGGAAGGAGAAGTGCAGAAAGAGGCAAGAGAATTGCTGAAAGAAGCAACAGAGGTGTAGAAAGAAGCAAGAGAAGTGCAGAAAGAGGCAAGTGAGGTGCAGAAAGAAGCAAGAGCAGTGCAGAAAGAACCAACAGAGGTGCAAAAAGAGGCAAGAGAGGTGCAGAAACAGGCAAGAAAGGTGCAGAAAGAGGGTACAGGGGTGCAGAAAGAGGCAAGAGAGATTGCATGAAAGAAGCAACAGAGGTGCAGAAAGAAGCAAGAGCAGTGCAGAAAGAGGCAAGAGAGGTGCAGAAAGAAGCAAAGAGAGAGTACGGAGAAAAACAGGCAAGAGAGGTGCAGAAAGAAGGCAAGAGAGATGCAGAAAGATGACAAGGAGGTGCAGAAAGAAGCAAGAGAAGTGCAGAAAGAGGCAAGTGAGGTGCAGAAAGAAGCAAGAGCAGTGCAGAAAGAACCAACAGAGGTGCAGAAAAGAGGCAAGAGAGGTGCAGAAAGAAGGAAGAGAAGTGCAGAAAGAAGCAACAGAGGTACAGAAAGAAGCAAGAGGTGCAGAAAGAAGCAAGAGAAGTGCATAAAGAAGCACAAGTGAGGTGCAGAAAGAAGGCAAGAGCAGTGCAGAAAGAACCAACAGAGATGCAGAAAGAGGCAAGAGAGGTGCAGAAACAAGGAAGAGAAGTGCAGAAAGAGGCAAGAGAATTGCTGAAAGAAGCAACAGAGGTGTAGAAAGAAGCAAGAGAAGTGCAGAAAGAGGCAAGTGAGGTGCAGAAAGAAGCAAGAGAAGTGCAGAATAGAACCAACAGAGGTGCAAAAAGAGGCAAGAGAGGTGCAGAAAGAAGGAAGAGAAGTGCAGAAAGAGGCAAGAGAATTGCTGAAAGAAGCAACAGAGGTGTAGAAAGAAGCAAGAGAAGTGCAGAAAGAGGCAAGTGAGGTGCAGAAAGAAGCAAGAGCAGTGCAGAAAGAACCAACAGAGGTGTAAAAGAGGCAAGAGAGGTGCAGAAAGAGGCAAGAGGGTGCAGAAAGAGGGAAGAGAGGTGCAGAAAGAGGCAAGAGGGATTGCAGAAAGAAGCAACAGAGGTGCAGAAAGAAGCAAGAGAAGTGCAGAAAGAGGCAAGAGAGGTGCAGAAAGAAGCAAGAGAAGTGCAGAAATGAGGCAAGAGAGGTGCAGAAAGAGGCAAGAAGGATACAGAAAGAGTGCAAAAGAGTGCAGAAAGAAGCAAGAGAAGTGCAGAAAGAGGCAAGAGAATTGCTGAAAGAAGCAACAGAGGTGTAGAAAGAAGCAAGAGAAGTGCAGAAAGAGGCAAGTAGAGGTGCAGAAAGAAGCAAAGAGCAGTGCAGAAAGAGACCAAGCAGAGATTGCTGAAAGAAGCAACAGAGGATGTAGAAAGAAGCAAGAGAAGTGCAGAAAGAGGCAAGTGAGGTGCAGAAAGAAGCAAAAGAGCGAGTGCAGAAAGAAGCAAGAGAGGTGCAGAAAGAGACAAGAGAGGTGCAGAAAGAAGCAAGAGAAGTGCAGAAAGAAGCAAGAGAAGTGCAGAAAGAGGCAAGAGAGGTGCAGAAAGAAGCAAGAGAGGTGCAGAAAGAGAGTAACAGAGGTGCAGAAAGAGGCAAGAGAGATACAGAAATTTGCAACAGAGGTACAGAAAGAAGCAAGAGCAGTGCAGAAAGAAGCAACAGAGGTGCAGAAAGAGGCAAGAGAGGTGCAGAAAGAGGCAAGAGAGGATACAGAAAGATGCAAGAGCAGGTGCAGAAAGAAGCAAGAGAAGTGCAGAAAGAGGCAAGAGAATTGCTGAAAGAAGCAACAGAGGTGTAGAAAGAAGCAAGAGAAGTGCAGAAAGAGGCAAGTGAGGTGCAGAAAGAAGCAAGAGCAGTGCAGAATGAACCAACAGAGGTGCAAAAAGAGGCAAGAGAGGTGCAAAAAGAAGGAAGAGAAGTGCAGAAAGAGGCAAGAGAATTGCTGAAAGAAGCAACAGAGGTGTAGAAAGAAGCAAGAGAAGTGCAGAAAGAGACAAGTGAGGTGCAGAAAGAAGCAAGAGCAGTGCAGAAAGAAGCAAGAGATGTGCAGAAAGAAGCAAGAGAGGTGCAGAAATAGGGAAGAGGGTGCAGAAAGAGGCAAGAGGGATAAAGAAATTTACAAAAGTGGTACAGAAACAAGCAAGAGAAGTGCAGAAAGAGGCAAGAGAATTGCTGAAAGAAGCAACAGAGGTGTAGAAAGAAGCAAGAGAAGTGCAGAAAGAGGCAAGTGAGGTGCAGAAAGAAGCAAGAGCAGTGCAGAATGAACCAACAGAGGTGTAAAAGAGGCAAGCGAGGTGCAAAAAGAAGGAAGAGAAGTGCAGAAAGAGGCAAGAGAATTGCTGAAAGAAGCAACAGAGGTGTAGAAAGAAGCAAGAGAAGTGCAGAAAGAGGCAAGTGAGGTGCAGAAAGAAGCAAGAGCAGTGCAGAAAGAACCAACAGAGGTGCAAAAAGAGGCAAGAGAGGTGCAAAAAGAAGGAAGAGAAGTGCAGAAAGAGGCAAGAGAATTGCTGAAAGAAGCAACAGAGGTGTAGAAAGAAGCAAGAGAAGTGCAGAAAGAGACAAGTGAGGTGCAGAAAGAAGCAAGAGCAGTGCAGAAAGAAGCAAGCAGAGGTGCAGAAAGAGGCAAGAGAAGTGCAGAAAGAAGCAACAGAGGTGTAGAAATAGGCAAGAGAGTGCAGAAAGAGGCAAGTGAGGTGCAGAAAGAAGCAAGAGCAGTGCAGAAAGAAGCAACAGAGGTGCAGAAAGAGGCAAGAGAGGTGCAGAAAGAAGCAAGAGAGGTGCAGAAAGAGGCAAGAGAAGTGCATGAAAGAAGCAACAGAGGTGTAGAAAGAAGCAAGAGAAGTGCAGAAAGAGGCAAGAGAGGATGCAGAAAGAAGCAAGAGAGGTGCAGAAAGAAGCAAGAGAGAGTGCAGAAAGAGGCAAGAGAATTGCTGAAAGAAGCAACAGAGGTGTAGAAAGAAGCAAGAGAAGTGCAGAAAGAGGCAAGTGAGGTGCAGAAAGAAGCAAGAGCAGTGCAGAAAGAACCAACAGAGGTGCAAAAAGAGGCAAGAGAGGTGCAAAAAGAAGGAAGAGAAGTGCAGAAAGAGGCAAGAGAATTGCTGAAAGAAGCAACAGAGGTGTAGAAAGAAGCAAGAGAAGTGCAGAAAGAGGCAAGTGAGGTGCAGAAAGAAGCAAGAGCAGTGCAGAAAGAACCAACAGAGGTGCAAAAAGAGGCAAGAGGGATGCAGAAACAGGCAAGAAAGGTGCAGAAAGAGGCAAGAGAGGTGCAGAAAGAGGCAAGAGAATTGCTGAAAGAAGCAACAGAGGTGTAGAAAGAAGCAAGAGAAGTGCAGAAAGAGGCAAGTGAGGTGCAGAAAGAAGCAAGAGCAGTGCAGAAAGAACCAACAGAGGTGCAAAAAGAGGCAAGAGAGGTGCAGAAAGAAGGAAGAGAAGTGCAGAAAGAGGCAAAAGAAATGCAGAAAGAGGCAAGAGAGGTGTAGAAAGAAGCAAGAGAAGTGCAGAAAGAGGCAAGTGAGGTGCAGAAAGAAGCAAGAGCAGTGCAGAATGAACCAACAGAGGTGCAGAAAGAGAGGGCAAAGAGAGGTGCAAAAAGAAGGAAGAGAAGTGCAGAAAGAGGCAAGAGAATTGCTGAAAGAAGCAACAGAGGTGTAGAAAGAAGCAAGAGAAGTGCAGAAAGAGGCAAGTGAGGTGCAGAAAGAAGCAAGAGCAGTGCAGAAATGAACCAACAGAGGTGCAGAAACAAGCAAGGAGAAGTGCAGAAAGAGGCAAGAGAATTGCTGAAAGAAGCAACAGAGGTGTAGAAAGAAGCAAGAGAAGTGCAGAAAGAGACAAGTGAGGTGCAGAAAGAAGCAAGAGCAGTGCAGAAAGAACCAACAGAGGTGCAAAAAGAGGCAAGAGAGGTGCAGAAAGAGGGAAGAGAGGTGCAGAAAGAGGCATGAGAGGTGCAGAAAGAAGCAAGAGCGGTGCAGAAAGAAGCAACAGAGGTGCAGAAAGAGGCAAGAGAGGTGCAGAAAGAAGCAAGAGCAGTGCAGAAAGAAGCAAACAGAGGTGCAGAAAGAGGCAAGAGAGGTGCAGAAAGAAGGAAGAGAAGTGCAGAAAGAGACAAGAGAGGTGCAGAAAGAAGCAAGAGAAGTGCAGAAAGAGGCAAGTGAGGTGCAGAAAGAAGCAAGAGCAGGTGCAGAAAGAACCAACAGAGGTGCAGAAAGAGGCAAGAGAGGTGCAGAAAGAAGGCAAGAGAAGTGCAGAAAGAGACAAGAGAGGTGCAGAAAGAAGCAAGAGCAGTGCAGAAAGAAGCAAGAGAGATGCAGAAATAGGCAAGAGAGGTACAGAAAGAAGTAAGAGAAGTGCAGAAAGAGGCAACAGAAGTGCATAAAGAAGCAAGAGAGGTGGAGAAATAGGGAAGAGGAGTGCAGAAAGAGGCAAGAGAGATACATAAATTTGCAAAAGAGGTGCAGAAACAAGCAAGAGAAGTTCAGAAAGAGGCAAGAGGCAAGAGAATTGATGAAAGAGGCAACAGAGGTGTAGAAAGAAGCAAGAGAAGTGCAGAAAGAGGCAAGTGAGGTGCAGAAAGAAGCAAGAGCAGTGCAGAATGAACCAACAGAGGTGCAAAAAGAGGCAAGCAGGGTGCAAAAAGAAGGAAGAGAAGTGCAGAAAGAGGCAGGAGAATTGCTGAAAGAAGCAACAGAGGAGTAGAAAGAAGCAAGAGCAGTGCAGAAAGAGATAAGTGAGGTGCAGAAAGAAGCAAGAGCAGTGCAGAAAGAACCAACAGAGGTGCAAAAAGAGGCAAGAGGGATACAGACGTTTGCAACAGAGTTACAGAAAGAAGCAAGAGCAGTGCAGAAAGAAGCAAGACAAGTGCAGAAAGAAGCAAAAGAGATGTAGAAAGAGGCAAGTGAGGCAGAAAGAGGCAAGTGAGTGCAGAAAGAAGCAAGATGAGATACAGAAAGATGCAAAAGAGGTGCAGAAAGAAGCAAGAGAAGTGCAGAAAGAGGCAAGAGAATTGCTGAAAGAAGCAACAGAGGTGTAGAAAGAAGCAAGAGAAGTGCAGAAAGAGGCAAGTGAGGTGCAGAAAGAAGCAAGAGCAGTGCAGAATGAACCAACAGAGGTACAAAAAGAGGCAATAGAGGTGCAGAAAGAAGGAAGAGAAGTGCAGAAAGAGGCATGAGAATTGCTGAAAGAAGCAACAGAGGTGTAGAAAGAAGCAAGAGAGGTGCAGAAAGAGGCAAGTAAGTGAGGTGCAGAAAGAAGCAAGAGAAGTACAGAATGACCCAACAGAGGTGCAAAAAGAGGCAAGAGGGGTGCAAAAAGAAGGAAGAGAAGTGCAGAAAGAGGCAAGAGAATTGCTGAAAGAAGCAACAGAGGAGTAGAAAGAAGCAAGAGCAGTGCAGAAATGTATAAGTGAGGTGCAGAAAGAAGCAAGAGCAGTGCAGAAAGAACCAACAGAGGTGTAAAAAGAGGCAAGAGAGGTGCAGAAACAGGCAAGAAAGGTGCAGAAAAAGGGTACAGAGTTGCAGAAAGAGGCAAGAGGGATATAGAAATTTGCAGCAGAGGTACAGAAAGAAGCAAGAGCAGTGCAGAAAGAAGCAACAGAGAGAGTGGAGAAATAGGGAAGAGGGTGCAGAAAGAGGCAAGAGGGATACAGAAATTTGCAAAAGTGGTGCAGAAACAAGCAAGAGAAGTGCAGAAAGAGGCAAGAGAATTGCTGAAAGAAGCAACAGAGGTGTAGAAAGAAGCAAGAGAAGTGCAGAAAGAGGCAAGTGAGGTGCAGAAAGAAGCAAGAGCAGTGCAGAATGAACCAACAGAGGTGCAAAAAGAGGCAAGAGAGGTGCAGAAAGAAGCGAAGAGAGGTGCAGAAAGAAGCAAGAGCAGTGCTGAAAGAAGCAACAGAGGTGCAGAAAGAGGCAAGAGAGGTGCAGAAATAGGCAAGAGAGGTGCAGAAAGAAGCAAGAGCAGGTGCTGAAAGAAGCAAGAGAAGTGCAGAAAGAAGCAAGAGAAGTGCAGAAAGAAGCAAAAGAGGTGGAGAAATAGGGAGATGGTGCAGAAAGAGGCAAGAGGGAGAAAGAAAATTGCAAAAGAGGTGCAGAAACAAGCAAGAGAAGTGCAGAAAGTGGGCAAGAGAATTGCTGAAAGAAGCAACAGAGGTGTAGAAAGAAGCAAGAGAAGTGCAGAAAGAGGCAAGTGAGGTGCAGAAAGAAGCAAGAGCAGTGCAGAATGAACCAACAGAGGTGCAAAAAGAGGCAAGAGGGGTGCAAAAAGAAGGAAGAGAAGTGCAGAAAGAGGCAAGAGAATTGCTGAAAGAAGCAACAGAGGAGTAGAAAGAAGCAAGAGAAGTGCAGAAAGAGACAAGTGAGGTGCAGAAAGAAGCAAGAGCAGTGCAGAAAGAACCAACAGAGGTGCAAAAAGAGGCAAGAGGGGTGCAGAAAAAGGTAGGAAGGGTGCAGAAAGAGGCAAGAGAGGTACAGAAAGATGCTAGAGGGGTGCACAAAGAAGGAAGAGAAGTGCAGAAAGAGGCAAGAGAATTGCTGAAAGAAGCAGCAGAGGTGTAGAAAGAAGCAAGAGAAGTGCAGAAACAGGCAAGTGAGGTGCAGAAAGAAGCAAGAGGGATACAGAAATTTGCAAAAGAGGTGCAGAAACAAGCAAGAGAAGTGCAGAAAGAGGCAAGAGAATTGCTGAAAGAAGCAACAGAGGAGTAGAAAGAAGCAAGAGAAGTGCAGAAAGAGACAAGTGAGGTGCAGAAAGTAGCAAGAGCAGTGCAGAAAGAACCAACAGAGGTGCAAAAAGAGGCAAGTAGAGGTGCAGAAAGCAGGCAAGAGAAGGTGCAGAAAGAAGGAAGAAAAGTGCAGAAAGAAGTAACAGAAGTGCTGAAAGAGGCATGAAAGGTGCAGAAAGAGGCAAGAGAGTTGCACGAAAGAGGGAAGAGGGGTGCACAAAGAGGCAACAGGGATGCAGAAAGAAGCAAGTGTGATGCAGAAAGAGGCAAGAGAAGTGCAGAAAGAGGCCAGAGATGTTCAGAAACAGGGAAGAGAAGTGCAGAAATAGGGAAGAGGGTACAGAAAGAGGCAAGAGGGATACAGAAATTTGCAAAAGAGGTACAGAAACAAGCAAGAGAAGTGCAGAAAGAGGCAAGTGAGATGCAGAAACAGGCAAGAAAGGTACAGAAAGAGGGAAGACGAATGCAGAGAGAGGCAACAGGGGGCAGAAAAAGCAAGACAGTTGTCGAAAGAAGCATGGGAAGTGCAGAATGAAGCAACAGAGGTGCAGAAAGAGGCAAGAGAAGTGCAGAAAGAAGCAACAGAGGTGCAGAAGGAAGCAAGAGAACTGCAGAAAGAGACAAGAGAGTTGCGGAAACAGGCAAAAGAGGTACAGAAAGATGTAACAGAGGTGCAGACAGAGGCAAGAGAGGTGCAAAACAGGTAAAAGGGGTGCAGAAAGAGGCAGGAGGGGTGCAGAAATTTGCAAGAGAGGTGCAGAAAGAAGCAAGAGCAGTGCAAAAGAACCAACAGAGGTGCAAAAAGAGGCAAGTGAGGTGCAGAAGGAGGCAAGAGAACTGCAGAAAGATGCAAGAGAGTTGCTGAAACAGGCAAAAGGGGTGCAGAAAGAGGAAACAGGTGGGCAGACTGAGGCAAGAGAGGTGTAGAAAGAGGCAATAGGGGTGCAGAAAGAGGCAAGTGAGGTGCAGAAAGAGGCAAGATAAGTGCAAAAAGACACAACAGAAATGCAGAAAGAGGGAAGAGGGGTGGAGAGAGAGGCAAGAGGGGTACAGAAAGAAGCAAGTCAGGTGCAGAAAGAAACAAAAGAAGTGCAGAAAGAAGGAACAGAGGTGCAGAAAGAGGCAAAAAAGGTGCAGAAAGACATAAGAGGGGTACAGAAAAAGGCAAGAGAGGTGCAGAAAGAGGGAAGAAGGGTGCAGAAAGAGGCAAGAGGGAACAGAAAGAAGCAAATGAGGTGCAGAAAGAGGCAACAGACATGCAGAAAGAGGCAAGAGAGATGCTGAACGTAGAAGAGATTTGCAGAAAGAGGCAAGAGAAGTGCAGAAAAAGAAAGAAATGTGCAGAAAGAAGCAGCAGAAATGCAGAAAGAGGCAAGAGAGGCGCAGAGAGAGGCGCAGAAGGAAGCAAGAGTGGCTTGCACACCATTAGTACCAATTTAACACCCACATTTAGCAATAAGTAACAGGTGACCATTCTAGGTTTGCAAAGGGCCTTCCAACACGCTGTAACACTTGTCGCTGCATTTTTGGTAACGTTTGAGCCGTTGGAGCTAGAAACAAGGCTTTTTTGTTCAAATCTACAGATTAGGGAGCAGATGATGAATTATGTGGCTAATGCGGAAAATGTATATTTGTGCGAAAGTCGGTGCAGCCAAACAGTCGCATAATTCCAGTGGCCCTGCTCATACCTCTGACTAGGTCCAGAAGTGCTCCTCAGTGATTCCTTCTTTTTTTGTCTCATTGAGTTCATAGTTGAGCTTCTATGGAAACGAGGAAGACTAAACCTGACATTACCACTCCACAACACAGACTACCATACCACATAATTACTCTCCATAACACATAATCCCACTCTACATAATTCCTATAAAATAAATACCACATACTTTCTATCCACATAATTTCACTGCACAACTTACCACATAATTCCACTACACACAACATACATCCACTCCACTCCGAAAAACATTAAAAAACTTTTACATTTACATTGCCAATAGCTCTAACTCTCGCAAATGCGAAACCTATAACATTGCAAACACTTCTTTAACTAGTAGTCGCGTTTGCAGAGTGGTGGAGAAAGGGTGCTGGGCCTCCGACCATCGCTCAGGAATTCCGCTGCGTAGGACTTACAGGAGGTACCAGGAGGGCTTCTTGGCCCCCAAAGTCCCTCAGGAGTAAATTGGACTTCTTCCCCCATCCCGTAGTCTGCCAGGAGGTGCGTTTGCAGAGTGGTGGAGAAAGGAGGGCATGGCCTCCGAAGATGTCTTAGCAATACCACTCTGCGGGACTTACTGGAGGTAACAAGAGGAGTAGTTGGCCCCCAAGGACATCCTTGGGGGCCAACTACCCCTCCTATTACTTCCAGTAAGTCCCACAGAGCAGGATTGTTAAGTTCTCAGAGCAGGCCACGCCCCCTTTGCCCACCACTCTACAAACGCGCTCCCTGGCGTGCTCTTGGATGGGGATTGAAGTCCCCTTCGCTGCTGGGGGTCCTTTAGGGGCCAACTAGCCTACCTCTTACCTCCAGTAAGCCCCACACAGTGGGATTGCTGAGAGTTGGACAAAGGCCACGCCCCCTTTCTCCACCACTCTGCAAACGCGCCCCTGGCGCGTTCTAAGTTGGGGGATTAAGTCCCCTTGAATACTGAGGGTCCCTGGGGGCCAACTAGCCCACCAGGTACCTCCAGTAAGTACCACACAGCTGGATTGCAGAGAGGTGGTCTGAGGCCACGCCCCCTTTTTACACCACTCTGCAAACACACCTCTTGGCGCATTGCTGCTTGGGGGATGAAGTCCACTTGTGTCCTGAGGTCCTCAGGACACAAGAGGATCTCATCACCCCACCACCAGTGTGCCAAGAGGCGCGTTTGCAGAGTGGTGTAAAAAGGGGCGTGGCCTCAGACCACCTACCTGCAACGCAGCTCTGTGGGGCATACTGGAGGTACCTGATGGGCTAGTTGGCCCCCAGGGACTCTCAGTATTCATTGGGACTTAATTACCCAACTTACAACGCGCCAGGGGGTGCGTTTGCACAGTGGTGAAGGGACGGGGCAGGGCCTCCGGCGTGATGCCGGCTTTTTTTAAATTTATTTTTTAGAACGGGGCTGTGTGGCCCCCCTTCTTTTACTATTTTTGGGGCCCTGGGGACCCCATCCCCCAGGGTCTAACTCCTTTTTTATATAAAAAAACAACGAAAAAACGGGAAGGGCGCCGCGCTGCCCCCCTCCCGAGGCCAATTTCGGCCCCGGGGACCCCATCCCCCAGGGCATGGCCTCCTTTTTTTCATATATTTATAGGGAAGGGAGGCCACATGGCCCCCCTTCCCTGGGCCACTTTTGGCCCCGGGGACCCCACCCCCGGGGCTCCCGCCCTGTCATAGCAAACAGCAATGTCCCGGGGGTGGGCACCCCAGGACATTGCAGGAGCCGGCCCTGGGGTGTGGCGGTCCCCAGGTCTGCGGGGGCCCCAGTGGGCCCCCGCTATATAATTTGGGATTGTCCCGGGACCTGGCCCCGGGACCTGGCTCACCCAGGGGCTTAACAATAACAAAGTGCAGGAGCCCGCACTTAATTTTTTTTGTTATTTTCTCGCAGGATTCGCGCACCCAGCGCAAATTCAGCCGTTTAAAAAAAAAAAAAGCTTTTTTTGGCCCTGGGGGTCCCTGTGGGACCCCCTCAGCAGGCCTAGGGGGTCAGGGTGTTTCTACAATGCCCCCTTTTCTTGTTATTTAATGTTTTTTTCACTGTTTTCTTGTGACTCAGTTACCGAATCACAAGATGGCTGCCAACACTTCCTGGTTTGGAGTGTTGACAGCCAATCAGAGTGAAGCTCGTGCCCGGGAGGGTTCGCAAACCCTCCTCGGTGCTCAGATATTGAAACTTTTCTTTTTCAAATTTCTCTGAAACTACTGAACGGATATACACCATTTAAAAAAAAGGGCTCTTTCTGAACCAAGACCTAACTTTTTGCCAAATTTGGTGTAATTCCGTTCAGCAGTTCGGGTTGTAGCTTTGTCTAAAGTTCCTATTGAAGTTAACATGGGGAAAATGAGTTTTGGGACCCCCCTTTTTTCTCAGCCCCCGCTTGACGAATCACCCTGAAACTTTCAAGACAGGAGCTGACCGGAGCGCCCCATTAGTTTTGAAAATTTAGCAAAGATTCGTCAACCAGCGCCAAAGATATTGGCAAAAAAAAATGCTTTTTTGAATAGAAACAAGGTCCTAACTATAAC
>CAWUFW010029836.1:0-18270 GCA_963921515.1 Calotriton arnoldi
CATCTGAAAGAGACACGTTAGTGACAGATTCCTTACCTTAGAATATCCCCAGGCGTCAGGGCTGGATCCGGAAAGTTTTGCGTAGCAGCACCCTTGCGCGTCGGGGTAGGCGGCGGTGCGTGCGGCTCGCGTCCGTTACCGGCGTCGTGATCGCCGGGATGACGCCGCGGGCAGTACTTAGACGCCGCCCTACGCGCTGACGTCAGTTCTTCTTTTTCCGCGCCAGTAAGCGCAGATCCGGGAAGAGCAGTGCCCTGGTCAATTTTTGACTATAATTTTTGGTGATTTTTTCACTGTTTCTTCGAGTCATCTCGACTCCAAGGTGTCGGTAGGGATGCCCGGCTTGGCCGTGCGGCGCCTGTGGTCGGGATGATGTCGATCACAGACCCGCACTTAGAGTGTCTCTACTGTCTCGGCCGAGACCACGACACGAAGTCGTGCCCTGACTGCCGGAAATCTCACCCGAAGGCTTTGCGAGAGCGGTCTCGAAAGCTACTCGAGGTCCGGCAGTCGGCTCCGCCGCACCAAGCCCCGGTCCCGTGAGAGGTCCAGGGGTCGGTCGCGGAGTCCCCGCCGGTCGCCGGAGTCCAAGTCTTCGCGCTCCTGGGTAAGTCGAAGCACAAAAAGCTCCAAGATGCATCATCGCTCTAGACTTCGCCGCTCGGTCTCGCTGACTCGGCTGAGGCCCCTGCTCGGCACCGTCCCGCGCGCCCCGGGACGTGCCCTGTGGAGCCGCCCCCACATTACCCGTCCTTTCCGGGTTCGGGCGCGACTCCGGCCCAAACACAGGAATTCCTGTCGGCCATGGCCCGCCCTCTTCGGGCCTCAAGGTCCCTCCGGTGCGCCTTCGGGCCCCGCGGGCCCTGATGGGGCTGCTCGGCGCTCGCCGACTGCACCCGGTCCCGGCGCGCTGTCCCGCCAGCCTTGATCCCGGCTCGCCCGGCCCCGGCCTCGATCCCGGCCCGGTGGTACCGCAACCCCATCGACGCCGGTTGACCCTAACCACGCCTCCGCCGGCGCCAATGTCCCCCGGTGCCGTTCCTGACGCCGTCCGGGGCTCCGGACGGCGTCGTTTCCCGGTTCCTCTCCTGGTCCGGACATGGAGCCGGACCGACGCCGGCCGACGCCGGCTCCGGCGCCGATGAGACCTTGGGTCCCAAATCGTCCCTCCTCCTCCATATTTTTCACCAGGAGGAGGACCAGGAGAGCTGGGAGGGTCTGAAGACCCTCTCACACAGCACAGTGCGCAGGCATGATCAGGACTGGGCAGAGAGAACTTGGGGATGCCAGTGGTCTAGATACTTTCCCTGGACACTGGCATGCTGTCTCCTCCCGTGGCTACGGAGGAGGGAGCAAATTTCGCAACGGTGTTAGCGCAGGGCAGCTGGAGCCTTGCTACCTCCAATTGCCTACTGTGACTGTCAAGACTAATCTCTTGACAGAAGTGCTTCAGCCGGCAGCCTCCTCCGCGGAGACTGTGCTGCCGTTTAATGATGCCTCAACTGGACGTTCTTTGTGGGCGCCTGGTCCAAGCCCACCACAGGGGCTCCTGTGGATAGGAACGCGTCCCGACGCCATCGCCCTGCTCCGGGCGACCCCCTGTTTCTCTCTCCAACACCCCACCCCCGAGAGCTTGGTTGTCCAAGCCTCTGCCTCCCAAGCCGCCTTCCCTACCGCCCCTCCGGATAGGGAATCCAAACGCCTGGACCAATTTGGGAAGAAGCTTTTCTTCCGTCCAGTGCTGGCTTGCGGTCCGTCTAACACCGCTTGCCTTTTGGGCCGATATACCCACTCCCTGTGGGATTCGGTGGCGAGTGTTTTGCCCCAGTGTTCTGAGGAGGTCCAGACACTGCTTGCCCGCGCCATTGCGGAAGGTAGGGATGCGGCAAAGTACACCATACGTTGTGGCCTTGATACCGCCGACTCGCTGGGCAGATCGCTCGCAACGACGGTGGCGCTGCGGCCGCCACGCCTGGCTGAGAACAACTGGTTTCCTCGGGTGATGTCCAGAATACACTCATGGACATGCCCTTTGATGGAGTCGGTCTTTTTGGTTCCAAAGCAGACCATGCGCTGGAGCGCTTTAAGGACTCACGGGCTACTGCCAAGTCCCTGGGGCCTTTCTGTTGTGCGCCCTCCGCTAACACTCTGCTTTTCGCCCCTGTCGGACGCCGCGGCAGTGGCGCGCCCGTCACGTCAGCTGCCCAGCCACCGTGCCCGCGCAGCAAGCGTCTTCGCGTGGCCGAGGAGGCGTGGATACCGCCGTAGGCAGATCAGGCAACCAGCGTGCGAGTCAGGCCACCACCTCCAGCCCGTCCGCGGCCTCCAAGCCCTCCTAGTCCCTCCTTTCAGGTGCACAGCACGCCAGTGGGGGCAGGGTCCGCCATCACCTTCACCACTGGCGTGCCATCACCTCGGACAGGTGGGTCTTGGACATTGTCCGAAGGGGCTACTCCCTCCCCTTCGAGATCACCCCCAGCCATGCCACCTCAATTCCACCGCATGTCAGGATCACTTGGTGCTTCTACAGAAGGAAGTCACGGCCCTCTTGGCCAAGAGGCCATCAGCGCAGTTCCGACCCCGAGTAGGGCGTGGTTGCTACTCCCACTACTTTCTGGTGCCCAGTGCTGACAAGGAGGACATGCGTCCTATCTTGGACCTCCGAACGCCAATCGCCTTCCTCCGGAAGGAGAAGTTCAAGATGCTCACCCTAGCTCAGGTCTTGACTGCCCTCGACCCTGGAGACTGGTTGGCAGGCGTTGGACTTGCAGGACGCTTATTTCCACATCCTCGTCCCTGCCGCCCACCGGCGTTACCTGCGGTTCACGGTAGGCCTCGAGCAGTTTCAGTTCACCGTGCTCCCTTTGGCCTTACCAGTGCCCCTCGGTGTTCGATGAAAGTGATGGCGGTGGTCGCAGCTCATCTGCGCCGGGCAGGGGTTCCAGTCTTCCCCTACCTCGACGACTGGCTGCTGAAGGGCGGGCTCGTCCCAGGCAGTCGTCTCCCACCTCCAGACTACGGCCGAACTCCTGCACTGGCTGGGGTTCTCCATCAATGTGCCGAAGTCGCATCTGATTCCTTCTCCACAGCTCCTTTTCATCGGAGCAGTTCTGGACACGACGCAGTTTCGGGCCTATCCTCCCGAACGGCGAGTCCGGGGATATTCAGGCTATGATTCCGATCTTTCAGCCTCTTTATCCTGGGTTTCGGCACGGGATGACCCTGAGGCTGCTGGGCCTCATGGCCTCCTGCATCCTGCTGGTCGATCATGCCAGATGGCATATGCGGGCTCTGCAGTGGGACCTGAAGTTCCAGTGGCGCAGCACCAGGGCAACCTGTCCGATCACGTCCAGATCTCGGAGGGGACTGCAAGACAGTTGCAGTGGTGGCTCTCGAACCGGCAATGGGGTCATGGGCAGATCCCTCTCCCTTCCCCAGCCAGAGCACACAGTTGTGACGGACGCGTCCCTTCTGGGATGGGGCGGTCACATATGGGAGAGGCGGAGATCAGAGGCCTCCTGGTCTCCGGCGGAGTCCCGGCTCCATATCAACCTTCTGAGCTCCGGGCGATCCGACTTGCACTCAAGGCATTCCTTCCTCTGTCAAAGGGAAGGTAGTGCAGGTGTTCACAGACAACACCACCGCCATGTGGTACTGCAACAAAC
Organism: Calotriton arnoldi; assembly: GCA_963921515.1. NCBI lineage: Eukaryota > Metazoa > Chordata > Amphibia > Caudata > Salamandridae > Calotriton > Calotriton arnoldi. Next base: position 3,666 of record CAWUFW010029836.1, read on the forward strand.
AAGGCGGGGTGGGGTCGTGGACCTCTCTGTCAGGAGGCTCTGCGCCCTCTGGACATGGCTGGAACATCAGGGCATGTTCCTGATGGTTCAACACCTGGCAGGTTCCCTGAACGCCAGGGCGGACGAACCCCGAGCCGCAGGTGCATGATGGATCACGAATGGCGTCCTTCACTCGGAAGTGGCGCAAGGACTCTTTCTACAGTGGGGAGAGCCTTGGTTAGATCTATTCGCCACCGAAGAGAACGCGCAATGTCATCAGTTCTGCGCGTTGGAATTTCCAAGGCGGCACTCGCCGGCGACGCTTTTCGGCCGCGAGTGGAGTTGCGGTCTGTTGTACGCCTTTCTCGCCTATACCACTTGCTACCCAGAGTGTTGAAGAAGATTCGGCGCGACCGGCCCAAGTCATCCTTGTGGCTCCGGACTGGGCTCGAAGGAGTTTGGTATCCCGAGCTACTCAGTATGAGCGTCGATCCCGATCCGTCTGCCTCTTCGGGAGGATCTTCTGTCGCAGCAGCAGGGACGGTCCTCCACCCGAGCCTGTCCCAGCCTCCACCTGCTTGCGTGGAGGTTGAGCGGCAGCGGTTGATTCCCTTCGACTTGCCTCCCGCGAAGTTTGTGATGTGATTTCTGGCAGCCAGGCGTCCCTCGCACTAAGGTGGGTATGCGCCTGCAGGTGGAGACAAGTTTGCAGGCATGGTGCGGCAAAGGAGCTGTGAATCCCCTTTCTGCCCCTCTTTCTACAGAGGTTCTTCTGTTGCTTCTTTCACTGGCCCAACAGGGTTCTGCCCTGGGTACACATCAAGGGCCTGTCTTTGTGCCATTTCCCGGCCTTCCTCAGGCTTCACTGATCAGCCCTCCCTTGTCAAGTCCCCTGTTGTTGACTGGGTCCCTAATAGGCATTACACACCTCTTCCCTCCTGGGTTCCGTTTGCAATGCTGCCTCAAAGTGGGACTTGAACTTGGTTCTTTACCTTTCTAATGTGCGCTCGCCTTGAGCTCTCTACACTGACTGTCTCTCTTCGTCTTCTGACTCTGGAAGACAGCCTTTCTGGTGGCCATCTCACCTCCGCTCGGCGAGGTGAGCAGTGAGCTCCTGGCTCTTTCATGCAAACCTCCCTTTCTGTCTGTCCATCCAGGCAATGAGTTGTTCTTAGGACAGCGTCCGTCCTTGCTCTTGCCAAAAGAGAGTTGGTTACCTGCAGCCTCCACATTGGAGCAGACCATCACTTTGCCCACCTTCTTTCCGCCTCGCATCCTTCCCGAGAGGAAGAGGGGCTCCACCGTCTGGACCCAAAACGTGCGCTTTCCTTTTACACACTATATCAACCCCGCACCACATCCACTTCCGGGTGGATGACCAGCTCTTTGACCGGCTCACGTAGGCGCCAAAAAGGTCGGAGCGGTGCACAAGAGAACCATCTCCCGCTGGGTAACCTTGTGCATCAAAGCCTGCTATTCTTTGGCTAAAGAAGGAGCCTCCTGTTGGGCTGCGTGCCCATTCCGCCCAGGGCCCAGCGGGCTGCTACCACGGCCTTAGGCCGCGGTGTTCCGCTGCAGGATATGTGTCGGGCAGCTACGTGGGCCTCGCTGCACCTGCGTTTACAAAGCATTACTGCCTTGACAGTCAGGTGGGGCCCGGAGGACGGCTTCTTTGGCACGGGGTTCTGTCCTCCGGGGACTTCCTTGTCTGACTCTTTGTTCGCAGACCCACCACCGGGGTTGGTATTGCTGGGAGTATCTATTCTAAGGTAAGGAATACTGTCACTAACGTGTCTCTTTCAGATGCACAGAGAGTTACTAACTTTTGTTAGCAACGATTATATCTGTGAGAGACAGTAGTTAGTGACAGATTCCTTACCGCCCGAACACCCACCCTCTCTTCGCTTCTGCGAACTGATTTCTAGGGTTGAGGACATCCCTCTCAGGGCCCTAGTATTTGTCAGACACCTTTGTCAGCTTCTTGCATGGCTCTGCGTTCCTGTGGCGCGAGAAAGTTGTGTACAGAGCTGACGTCAGGCGCAGCCAGCAGGGGCGGCGTCTGAGTACTGGCCGCGACGTCATCCCGGCGATCACGACGCCGACGACGGACCAGCGGAGCCGCACGATGCGCCGCCTACCGACGCGCAAGAGGTGCTGCCACGCAAAAAACTTCTTCGGATCCAGCACATGACGCCTGGGGATATTCTGAGCAAGGAATCTGTCAGCTAACTTCTGTCTCTTACAGATATATCGTTACACAAGTTAGTAACTTGTGCGTATAGCTTTTAGGTCCTGACGAATCGCCCCTAGACTTAGGATTAGGCGAGAAACATGTTGACCATTCACACAAGAGAGCGCCCCACCTGAGACATAAATCCCAGCCCTGCGCCTTTTGTTTTGTTTTTACTCAGGGTAGGAGACCCACTTATTAAAATTGTTATTGTTGGTACTCCCAACCCTGTTTTAATTCACTTATCTTAACACATTTTGACATCTTCACTCACTAGGCCCTCACCCCCACGGCACCAAACGGCTATTGGAAAAAGATCTCCGCCAAAGTGCCCTCATTGGGAGCCCGTCGGGTATTGCAGCGCCGACCCGACGAGGAGCAGCCCGATGATGAAGCATGACACCCATCTGGGTGTGTGAGGCCCTATATTCCAATAAAATGGATTTCCACCTCTGATATATTCATGGCCGAGCAAATCTAGATCCCTTCAACTGACTCAGTTTTAACCTATCAGGAACAGCATATTACTTGTTTTTCTCATGTTATAGGGAATCCAAGAGACTGGACTCGTTGGGGAAGAAGATGTTTTCTTCCTCCAGTCTGGCATTGTGGTTGGTGAATACTGCATGCTTATTGGGCCGTTTCTCCCACTCTCTTTGGGAGACGATTGCGCAAGTGCTGCCCAAATCCCGGAGGAGGCCTGGGCTGTGCTCTCCCAGGCTGTCGAGGACGGGAGATATGCGGCAAAATTCACCATTCGGTGTGGTTTGGATATGAACAATTCGCTGGGCAGGTCTATTTCAACGACAGTGGCCTTGAGGCGCCACGCCTGGCCTCATACTTCTGGCTTCTCGTGGGATGTCCAAGCCAATTTGATGGACATGCCCTTTAATGGAACCCGCCTTTTTGGGGAAAAGGCTGACTCGGCCCTGGTCAGGTTCAAGGACTCTCACGCTATGGCCAGATCCTTGGGCCTCTCCTCCACTCCTCGTGGCCAGTCTTCCTTTTGCCCTTTCGTGGCAACAGAAGGGGTTTCCAGCCGCGTCAGCCCTATCCTAGCCACCGTCCCGGACAGACTACCCAAGCCGTGCGTGGACGTGGTACATTTCGTCCTCGGAATGGAGGTCAGAAGTGTCCGCCACACTGCCCACAGCAGCCGCAGCCTCCAAGCACTCCTAGTCTGATTCTGCAAGAACACACTACCCCAGTGGGTGGGAGAATTCGTCATCATCTCCCCCGCTGGAGATCTATAACAACAGACAAGTGGGTCTTGCAGATCGTCCAGGAGGGCTATTCTCTTCCTTTCCTTTCTTTTCCTCCTACTATTCTGCCAACTCAGGAACGGCTGGCGGAGGATCACTTAAAGCTGCTCCAAGAGTAAGTTACGGCTCTTTTGGCCAAAGGAGCCATAGAAAGGGTTCCAGTTTCAGAAGTAGGCAGTGGCTGTTATTCCCGTTACTTTCTGATTCCGAAGAAGAACAAGGGGCTTTGGCCCATTTTGGATCTTTGGACCGTCAATCTCTTCCTCAAAAAGGAGAAATTCAAAATGCTCACATTGGCTCTGGTCTTGTCTGCCTTAGACAAAGGAGACTGGATGGTAGCGTTGGACCTGCAGGCTGCCTATTTTCACATTCCCATCCTGCCGGGCCACAGGCGTTACCTGCGGTTCAAGGTAGGCCACGAGCACTTTCAGTTTACTGTGCTCCCTTCGGCCTTACCAGTGCCCCTCGGGTGTTCACCAAGGTGATGGCGGTGGTTGCAGCTCATCTGCGCAGGTTAGGGTGTCAGCCTTCCCCTACCTCGACGACTGGCTGTTGAAGGCGTCCTCGCCCCAGGCAGTCGTCTCCCACCTTCAGACTACGGCGGACCTCCTGCATTCGCTGGGGTTCTCTATAAACGTGCCAAAGTCACACCCGACTCCTTCTCAGACTCTCCCTTTCATCGGAGCTGTTTTGGACACAGTGCAGTTTCGGGCTTATCCTCCCGATCAGTGAGTCCAGGATATTCAGGTTATGATTCCGATATTTCAGCCTCTATCCTGGATTTCGGTGAGGGTGACTCTGAGGCTGTTGGGCCTCATGGCCTCCTGCATCCTGTTGGTAAGACACGCGAGATGCCGTATGGGGGCTCTGCAGTGGGACTTGAAGTTCCAATGGGCACAGCATCAGGGAAATCTCACCGACATGGTTCAGATCTCGGAAGGAACTGCGAAGGATCTGCAGTGGTGGTTAACGAACCGAGATTGGGTCAAAGGCAGACCTCTCCCTTCCCCAACCTGAACTCACAATCGTGACGGATGCGTCACTTCTGGGCAGTTGATAGCTTTTGACCTTTCTCCCGAGGTCTGTAATGTTATTCTGGCGGCCAGGCGGCCCTCCATTAAGTCGGTATACGCCTGCCGTTGGCAGAAATTTGTATTATACTGTACAGAAAGATCTATTGACCTTCTTTCTGCTCCTCTTTCTACTGTACTTTTTATTCATTCTGACCCTTGCCCAGCAGGGCTCTGCTTGGGAACTCTCAAGGGTTACCTTTCTACTCTGTCTGCTTTTTCGGCTGCCAGACCAACCTTCTCTCTTTAAATCTCCTATTGTAAATAGATTTTAAAAGGGCTGGTTCACTTGTTTCCACCCACGCCCTTTATTATGCCACAATGGGACCTTAATTTGGTCCTCACTTATTTGATGTGCGCTCCCTTTGAGCCTTTGCCAATTGTCCCCTCCGGCTGCTGACCATCAAAACAGCCTTCTTAGTGGCGATTATATCGGCCCGGAGGGTGAGTGAGTTACAGGCGTTATCCAGCTCGCCTCCTTATTTTATGTCTTTTCAGGACAAAGTGGTGCTTTGCACCAGGGCATCTTTTACCAAAGGTTGTGACCGCATTCCATCTGGGTCAGTCCATCACTTTGCTCACCTTCTTTGCTCCCCCACATCCCTCTAAGGAAGAGGAGCTTCTCCACCGACTGGACCCAAAGAGCGTTGTCACTCTGCCTTGACCGCACAAGAGAGTTCCGGGTGGATGACCAACTCTTTGTGGGGTATGGGAGCAGAGAAGGGAAAGGCAGTGCAGAAAAGAACCATCTCTCGCTGGGTTGTTGTTAGACCTGTCAGCCCTAGGGTGGTCTTACCCTGTTTTTTTCTCTTTGCGCCTCATTTTTGCCACTACACTTTTGTTGGACCTAGGTCTCTGGGCGCCTTGCCACTGCCAAACAGTGCTGAGGTGCAGGTGCTCTCTCCTATTAAGATGGCTGCCACAGGCCCCTGCTACTGCGGAGTGGCCTTTGCATACACATACTAGTAGTCAGGATCAGGCAGGGACATAATGATACAGTATCCATGCCGTCCCCGCCCCTGGGCCTCATGGCCAGACATGGGGGAAGCTTCTAGAACCTTCCAGCTTGGGGAGGAGTTATGTTTTGCCGCCTTTAGGAGGGTCACCTGACCTAGGGGTTTAAGAGGTTTGGAGGGAAACCTTTTAGTCAGTTGGGGCACCACTGATCCTGGGAGAACCTCTGCCGGAGTACAGGCTTTAGGGCCTAGGGGAGACCTACACTACTGCTACTGACAAGGCTGAGGCACTGCTGTAGTAAGATAGCTGAGGAACACCCGCCACCCACTGACCTTGCCCAGTGTGAGGGGACCCAGGGAACCATCTTCAGCGTGCTGGGAAGTACCATCCAGCACCCCAAGTACCACCAACTCATTCCCTTCCCCATAAGGAGAAAACCAAAGAAGCAGCCACAGAAGAACTACCGCAAGCAACCTGAAACTGCAAGCCTGACAGACCAGCAAGGTCAGAAACCTGAACTGCCAAACTGGGGATCACCAGGTAATGCGCTGTGTCCTGAAGCGCTAGACCTTCACCCCAATCCACTCCTAGCTGTCGCAGTGCTGCCCTGCTGCTGGGCTGCCCAAAGCACTGTTATAATAGCCCCCTGCTAGCCTGTGTCAAGCGCGCTCCCGCGCTGTGCCTCCACGTGGGAGGAATCGCCCCATCAAGCCACTGACCTCGTGGCTGGGGAAACTGCCAGTGCGCGGCGTCGCCGCGTGGGTGAAGAGCTGCGGAGGTGGGCGTGGCCTCCCCGAGGCCTTGGTGGTAAGCGCCCCCGCACCGAGCCAAGCTGCCCAGACATCACCGCCGGGCGGAGCCCTCCGCTAAGTTGCGGCCTGAAAATCATCGCCGCTTTGGCCCAGGTGAGCGAGAGAGGCTCTCCGGCCCGCCGGCGCCGTTGCTGAGCGACCGGGGACGCGACCGCTGGCCGATACGACCGCGCCCCCGGGAAGGCCGTGCAGCCGATTGGCTGTCGGCCCCCGCCGCGCCCCCAGCGCCGAGCGGAAGCTTGGCGAGGAGTCCCGGTGAAGCAGAGGGAGGCCGGAGCCGGGCCGGAGAGGACTGCCGGCTCCTGCCCTCTGTCCCGCACTGCAGCGCTGGCGAGCGGGGGCCGGAGAGAAGCACTACCGGCCCCCCGGCGACCACCGCAATACCGCGCCAGAAGGGGCCTATCGGCCCCAATCCGGGCACCGCCCACGACAGGTCACGGGCCGGCCCGGGGGGCTCGAGTCGCTCAGGCGAGCGACCACCGAATCCACCGCAGGTGAGCCCGGGGAGTCCCTAGGGCGCGTAGAGACGCCACTGGGGGCTCCGGGGCCACCGATTACACTGCCACATAAAGGGGGAAGCCGAGAGTAACTCTTTTTACCCACGAGGCGAGGCCCGGAGAGGTGTGGGCCCGGCCTGAATTAAACCCTAAGTGGCCCTAGGGAGTCTCAGAAGCCCAAATCAAACAGGGGAAGCCCCACAGAGAGAGGGGCATGTGGAGGGGAGTTCCCCTAAGCTATTTACCAGCCTGATTATTATGCCTGCTTTAATTAATGGTTAGGCCTGATTTATATCCTCAGTAATGAAATGTGTTTGCCCTAGTGTAAAGGTGCCTCTACCCGAACGGAGCCGAAGTGTTCCACCTGCCAAGAGTTGAGAGCGTTCTTATGTTGTAGGCCTACCTGCTTTGCGACACCCACTGTACTGAATGTGTAGGTTGCGCCCTAGGTTTGATACGAGGTTCTTCATCACTCTACAGTGTAATGTGCATCTAATGTCTAGCTAGTTGCATGTCGCCAAACTGTGTTGCGAAGTCTAGGTGTTGACCTACAGCCTATGACCTACAGTGTTTACCTGCTTTCACAAAAGGAGGTTATGGCTACTGCCTTTTTAATGGCGTAACGCTCTCTACTGTTCTAAGGTGCTTGAATAGAGAATTTACGCACCTAGTTTATGAAGCTACAATGAAATGAAATGTTGCCTAAGATTATCCTGCCTCATCAACTGCTAATTTCAATGGGAGATAAAGGATCTTGTTTTACATCAAAGCCTGGTGTGGTGTCCCCCTTTATTGTTGCGCATCACTGAGTCAGTGTGAGTGTGTGCTGCCTACAAGTAGCTTACACACATTGCCTTCGGGTGCCCTTCCCTACCTCGCGCACAGCTACCGCGTCGGAATCGAGCGACCTCGCGGCTCTAACATTGGTCAGCGGTGGGACAAGCGACTCGCAGCTTGCGCAGCTGCTCTCTACAGGGACTCGGCGTCAGCAATTCAGACACCGATTTAGCTGCGAGTGCGTTAAGAACTCTTTGTGACTGCCTGATTGTGTACATTCCTGCGTTAGCCCTGCAGCCCACAGCCCAGAACCTTTCTTCTGCAATTGTCTGGGGCCCCACCTAGCAGGATTGACGTTTGGAGCTGGCCAACCTGCAGAGTGGCACACGGCAGGCTGCCAGGCTCAGGAGCTCCTGCCCAGAGAGGGGGTGCTCCGTCAGCGAGGCGCCAGGAAGAGAGCTTCGAGCTTTGAGGCATGGGTGGTCGGCCCACTCCGAGGAGGGACGAAGGCAGGGAGACAGGCAGAAGCCAGGAGAACTGGACCCGCTGCGCATTGACGCATGGCGAGAATGCGCTGCCGGGAAGCAGCTGGGGGCAGGCCGTAGCGCGTCCGGGGGGACTTGTCTCGCAGAGGAGCTGAGGACAGTGAGGCGGAGAGGCAACTGAGGCTACAGCTTGCTAGGATGGAGAAGGAGCGAGAACAGGTGCGAGGCTAGCCATGGAAGAAAGGAAGCTTTGCGCATGAGCTTAGCCTAGAAAGAATTAGAGCTCCGAGCCTTGCAGATGGAGAGCGCGGGAGCAAGCTTGAATGGTGGCAAGCGCACCCGCTGAGGGTTCCACGAGAGCCTAAGTTTTACCTACCTAAGGAGGTGATGGCCAGTTTCAGTGTAGGGGATGACATTGATAAGTGGTTGGCGGCATATGAGGTGTCTTTGGTGGCCCATGGGGTGCCTGAGAAGTACTGGGGGGGGCCTGTACAAGTACATACCTCCGTTGGCAAGGGACACACTCTTGACCTTGGACAAGGGGGATCAGACGAACTACCCTGTGATGAAGGAGTCCCTACTTAGAAGTTTGGCCTCACCCCAGAAAAGTATCGCCAAAAGTTCCTCAACAGCCACAAGCTTCCCACACAGAACTGGGTGGATTTTTTTGATTATGCCCGGAAGGCATTGGAGGGTTGGGTGCGTGGCAGCCAAGTGAGTGACTATGAAGGGCTGTACAATCTATTAATCTGAAAGAGACACGTTAGTGACAGATTCCTTACCTTAGAATATCCCCAGGCGTCAGGCTGGATCCGGAAAAGTTTTTGCGTAGCAGTACCCTTGCGCGTCGGTAGGCGGCGTCGTGCGGCTCCGCGTCCGTCGTCGGCGTCGTGATCGCCGGGATGACGTCGCGGGCAGTACTTAGGCGCCGCCCCTGCGCGCTGACGTCAGTTCTTCTTTTTCCGCGCCAGTAAGCGCAGATCCGGGAAGAGCAGTGCCCTAGTCACTTTTTGACTATCTTTTTGTGAAATTTTTCACTGTTCTCTTCAACGAGTCTTCACGACTCCTAAGGTGTCGTAGGGATGCCCGGCTTTAAGCCCTGCGAGGTATGTGGTCGTATGATGTCCATCACGGACCCCCACCTCGAGTGTCTCTTCTGCCTCGGCCGAGGCCACGACACGAAGTCGTGCCCTGACTGCCGGAAACTTCATCCGAAGGCTTTGCGAGAGGCGGTCTCGAAAGCTCCTTGAAGTCCGGCAGTCGGCTCCGCGCCGCAGCAAGCCCCGGTCCCGGGAGAGGTCGAGGGGCCGGACGCGGAGTCCCCGCCGTTCGTCGGAATCCAAGTCTTCGCGCTCCTCCGGTAAGTCGAAGCACAAGAAGTCTAAGCGGCGTCATCGCTCTAAGACTTCGCCTCGCCGGTCGCGCGACTCGGCTGAGGTCCCTGTCGGCACCGTCCCCGCCCCGCGGCCCCGGACGTGCCTGTCGAGTTGCCCCCGCATTACCCGTCCTTCCCGGGTTCGGGGGCGACTCCGGCCGAAGTACAGAAATTCCTGTCGGCCATGGCCCGCCTCTTCGGGCCTCAAGGTCCCTCCGGTGCGCCTTCGGGCCCCGCGGGCTCAGATGGGGTTGCTCCGGCGTCGCCGTCGACTCCGGTCCCGGCGTCGCCTGTCCCACCAGCCTTCGTCCCGGCCTCGGCTCCGGCCCCGGCCTCGACCCCGGTTCCGGTGGTGCCGCAACCTCCATCGACGCCGGTTGACCTAACCACGCCTCCGCCGACGCCGATGTCCCCGGTGCCGTTTCCGACGCCGTCCGGGGCTCCGGGCGGCGTCGTTCCCGGTTCTCCCGGGTCCGGACATGGAGCCGGACCGGCGTCGCCCGACGCCGGTTCCGGCGCCGATGAGGCCTTGGGTCCCTTATGTCCCTCCTCCTCCATCTTTTCAACCTGAGGAGGACCAGGAGAGCTGGGAGGGGTCTGAGCGACCCTCTCACACAACAGTGCGAGTTTGACCCGGACTGGGTTGAGGAACTTGGGGATGCCAGTGGGCTGGATACCTCCCCCGACTCTGGCATGCTGTCTCCTCCCGTGGCAACGGAGGAGGGGGCTAATTTTGCAACGGTGTTGCGTAGAGCTGCTGGAGCCTTAAATCTCCAGTTGCCTACAGTGGCCGTCAGGACTAACCTCCTGACTGAAGTGCTTCAGCCGGCGGCCTCCTCTTCGGAGCCTGTGCTGCCGTTCAACGATGCACTCACTGACGTTCTTTTGGGTGCCTGGTCCAAACCCACCACAGGGGCTCCTGTGGATAGGAACGTGGCCCGACGCCATCGCCCGGCTCCGGGCGACCCCCTGTTTCTCTCCCAACACCCCACCCCTGAGAGCTTGGTTGTCCAAGCCTCTGCCTCCCAAACAGCCTTCCCTACCGCCCCTCCGGATAGGGGAATCCAAGCGCCTGGATCACTTTGGGAAGAAGGCTTTCTCTTCCTCCAGTGCTGGCTTGCGGTCTGTTAATACCGCTTGCCTCTTGGGCCGATACACCCACTCCCTGTGGGATTCGGTGGCTGATGTTTTGCCGCAGTGTTCTGAGGAGGTCCAGACACTGCTTACCCGCGCTATTGCGGAAGGGCGTGATGCGGCTAAGTATACCATCCGCTGTGGCCTTGATACCGCCGACTCGCTGGGCAGATCGCTTGCAACGACGGTGGCGCTGCGTCGCCACGCCTGGCTGAGAACCACTGGTTTTCAGGGGATGTCCAGAATACTCTCATGGACATGCCCTTTGATGGAGTCGGTCTCTTTGGTTCAAAGGCGGACCATGCGCTGGAGCGTTTCAAGGATTCACGGGCTACTGCTAAGTCCCTGGGCCTTGCTGTTGTGCGCCCTCCGCATACGTCTGCTTTTCGCCCCTTTCGTGGCCACGGAAGGGGCGCCCAGTCACGTCCACAGCCCGGCCAACGGCCCGCGCAGCAAGCGCCTTCGCGTGGCCGAGGACGTGGATACCGCCGTGGCGGTTCGGGCAACCAGCGTGCGGGTCAGGCCACCACCTCCAACCCGTCCGCGGCCTCCAAGCCCTCCTAGTCCCTCCTTTCAGGTGCACAGCACGCCAGTCGGGGGCAGGGTCCGCCATCACCTTCACCACTGGCGTCCCATCACCTCGGACAAGTGGGTCTTGGACATTGTCCGAAGGGGCTACTCCCTCCCCTTCGAGACCACCCCCCAGCCATGCCACCTCAATTCCACCGCATGTCAGGGGATCACTTGGTGCTTCTACAGAAGGAAGTCACGGCCCTCTTGGCCAAGAGGGCCATCGAGCATGTTCCGACCCCAGAAGTAGGGCGTGGTTGCTACTCCCACTACTTTCTGGTGCCCAAAAAGGACAAGGAGGACATGCGTCCTATCTTGGACCTCCGGAACGTCAATCGCTTCCTCCGGAAGGAGAAGTTCAAGATGCTCACCCTAGCTCAGGTCTTGACTGCCCTCGACCCCGGAGACTGGTTGGTAGCGTTGGACTTGCAGGACGCCTATTTCCACATCCCCGTCCTGCCGGCCCACCGGCGTTACCTTCGGTTCACGGTAGGCCTCGAGCATTTTCAGTTCACCGTGCTCCCCTTTGGCCTTACCAGTGCCCCTCGGGTGTTCACGAAAGTGATGGCGGTGGTCGCAGCTCATCTGCGCCGGGCAGGGGTTTCAGTCTTCCCCTACCTCGACGACTGGCTGCTGAAGGCGGGCTCGTCCCAGGCAGTTGTCTCCCACCTCCAGACTACGGCCGAACTCCTGCACTCGCTGGGGTTCTCCATCAATGTGCCAAAGTCGCATCTGATTCCTTCTCCACAGCTCCTTTTCATCGGAGCAGTTCTGGACACGACGCAGTTTCGGGCCTATCCTCCCGAACGGCGAGTCCGGGATATTCAGGCTATGATTCCGATCTTTCAGCCCTTATCCTGGGTTTCGGTACGGATGACCCTGAGGCTGCTGGGCCTCATGGCCTCCTGCATCCTGCTGGTCACTCATGCCAGATGGCATATGCGGGCTCTGCAGTGGGACCTGAAGTTCCAGTGGGCGCAGCACCAGGGCGACCTGTCCGATCACGTCCAGATCTCGGAGGGGACTGCAAAACAGTTGCAGTGGTGGCTCTCGAACCGGCAATGGGTCATGGGCAGATCCCTCTCCCTTCCCCAGCCAGAGCACACAGTTGTGACGGACGCGTCCCTTCTGGGATGGGGCGGTCACATGGGAGAGGCGGAGATCAGAGGCCTCTGGTCTCCGGCGGAGTCCCGGCTCCATATCAACCTTCTGGAGCTCCGGGCGATCCGACTTGCACTCAAGGCATTCCTTCCCTCTGTCAAAGGGAAGGTAGTGCAGGTGTTCACAGACAACACCACTGCCATGTGGTACTGCAACAAACAAGGCGGGGTGGGGTCGTGGACCCTTTGTCAGGAGGCTCTGCGCCTCTGGACATGGCTGGAACACCAGGGCATGTTCCTGGTGGTTCAACACCTGGCAGGTTCCCTGAACGCCAGGGCGGACGAACTCAGCCGCAGGTGCATGATGGATCACGAATGGCGTCTTCACTCGGAAGTGGCGCAAGGACTCTTTCTACAGTGGGGAGAGCCTTGGTTAGATCTATTCGCCACCGAAGAGAACGCGCAATGTCATCAGTTCTGCGCGTTGGAATTTCCAAGGCGGCACTCGCTCGGCGACGCTTTTCGTCACGAGTGGAGTTGCGGTCTATTGTACGCCTTTCCGCCTATACCACTTCTACCCAGAGTGTTGAAGAAGATTCGGCACGACCGGGCCCAAGTCATTCTTGTGGCTCCGGACTGGGCTCGAAGAGTTTGGTATCCCGAGCTACTCAATATGAGCGTAGATCCCCCGATCCGTCTGCCTCTTCGGGAGGATCTTCTGTCGCAGCAGCAGGGGACGGTCCTCCACCCGAACCTGTCCAGTCTACACCTGCTTGCGTGGAGATTGAGCGGCGGCAGTTGATTCCTTTCGACTTGCCTCCCGAAGTTTGTGATGTGATTCTGGCAGCCAGGCGTCCCTCCACTAAGGTGGTATACGCCTGCAGGTGGAACAAATTTGTGGCATGGTGCACAGCAAAGGCTGTGGATCCCCTTTCTGCCCCTCTTTCTGAGGTCCTTCTGTTCCTTCTCTCTCTGGCCCAACAGGGTTCTGCCCTGGGTACCATCAAGGGTTATCTTTGTGCTATCTCGGCCTTCCTCAGGCTCCCTGATCAGCCCTCCCTTTTCAAGTCCCCTGTTGTTAACAGGTTCTTAAAGAGCATTACTCACCTCTTCCCTCCTGTTCCGTTTGTGATGCCTCAGTGGGACTTAAACTTGGTTCTTACCTTTTTAATGTGCGCTCCCTTTGAGCCTCTACATAACTGTCCTCTTCGTCTTCTGACTCTGAAGACAGCCTTTCTGGTGGCCATCACCTCCGCTCGGCGGGTGAGTGAGCTCCAGGCTCTATCTTGCAAACCTCCCTTTCTGTCTGTTCATCCAGACAAGGTTGTTCTTCGGACGCGTCCGTCCTTCTTGCCAAAGGTGGTTACTGCTTTCCACATTGGGCAGACCATCACTTTGCCCACCTTCTTTCCGCCTCCGCATCCTTCCAGAGAGGAAGAGAGGCTCCACCGTCTGGACCCAAAACGTGCGCTCTCCTTCTATATTGACCGCACAAAACACTTCCGGGTGGATGACCAGCTCTTTATTGGCTACGTGGGCGCCAAAAAAGGTCGGGCGGTGCACAAGAGGACCATCTCCCGCTGGGTTACCTTGTGCATCAAGACCTGCTATTCTTTGGCTAAAAGGAGCCTCCTGTTGGGCTGCGTGCCCATTCCACCAGGGCAACGGCTGCTACCACGGCCTTGGGCCGCGGTGTTCCGCTGCCGGTTATCTGTCAGGCAGCTACGTGGGCCTCGCTGCACACGTTTACAAAGCATTACTGCCTTGACAGTCAGGTCCGGAGGGACGGCTTCTTTGGCCGTTCTGTCCTCCAGGACTTCCTTGTCTGATCTTTGTTCGCAGACCCACCACCGGGGTTGGTATTGCTGGGGTATCTATTCTAAGGTAAGGAATCTGTCACTAACGTGTCTCTTTCAGATGCACAAGTTACTAACTTGTGTAACGATATATCTGTAAGAGACAGTAGTTAGTGACAGATTCCTACACCGCCACCCATCCTCCCGTTCTGCGAACTGATTTCTAGGGTTAAGGACATCCCTTTCAGGGCCCTAGTATTTTTCAGACACCTATGTCAGCTTCTTGCATGGCTCTGCGTTCCTGGCGCGGAAAGTCGTGTACAGAACTGACGTCAGCGCGCAGGGGCGGCGCCTAAGTACTGCCCGCGACGTCATCCCGGCGATCACGACGCCGACGACGGACGCGGAGCCGCACGACGCCGCCTACCGACGCGCAAGGGTACTGCTACGCAAAAAACTTTCCGGATCCAGCCTGACGCCTGGGGATATTCTAAGGTAAGGAATCTGTCACTAACTACTGTCTCTTACAGATATATCGTTACACAAGTTAGTAACTTGTGC
>CAWUFW010029837.1:0-18268 GCA_963921515.1 Calotriton arnoldi
CCTGGTTCCCAAGAAGAGGAGTACAGGTTGAAGTTCAGGGGCAGCAAGAAACTGTCTCACCAGTCTTGGGGGCAGTTTGCGGATGACTGTAATGATGCACTGGCTGATTGGGTGACGGTTAACACGGAACAGGATTGGGAAGGACTGTTCCATCTGGTTCTCAAAGAGCACATGCTCAGTCGGTGTTTTCCGGGATTGCGCCAACACCTGTTGGAGTGTGAGTTTTCTAATCCATGGGAACTTGCACAGGAGGCAGACCTCTGGGAAAGTGCCCGAGGTTCTGAAGAGGCATTTGGGAGTGATCCCAAAAGTAGTGGCTCAGATATCTTCCAGTCCTGTATTGGCGAAGAGGTTCAGAGTAGCCCAGCTAGGTCCCAGTGTAGTGGGATGGGTGTAGGGGCTCATGTCCTGTCTCAGTGGAGTAGGAGTGAGTGTGGGACTGTGTGTCCCCAGGTGCCCGAAACCCAGTCTAAGGACCTGGATGGTTCCCGAGGGGAACACCAGGTTGGGAGCCTAGGCTGTACTGATAGACCATTTGAGGAGGATCTCCTAGTGTCTGGAGAACCTGGAGCGTCTGTAAATAGAGCTCCAGTGGTTCTGGTGTCTGGCAGTGCCGCTCCAGTTGGGAGGGTACAGAAGTCCGGATTGAGGGGTGAGGGGGGGATGTGTTCCCCAGTGGAAGAACCAGTGGGTCAGGGACCAGCCAGAAGGGCTGAGTCCCCTTGGAGTGACCATGGTGACACCACTTCTGTTCTGGGGGATCTTCACACACTGTCAGGTGGACAGGGGTCAGGAGATTTGCGCCAGGCAGGCTGTCACATGACACAGGAGTCATGTGTTACCCTCGGGGGGATACTGTGTGAGTCCCCAGAAGTCCTGGCGTGCCAGGCAAGTATTCAGCCAAAGGGTTCAGCCCCAAGGTTGGGAGGCCAGGTTCAGGATCTGCCTGACCTGGAGGGAAGGACATCTGTAACCAGTGTCCTGACCGGTTCACCTTCCAGGGGTACCGCTCCAGTTGGGAGGGTGCAGAACTCTGGAAGGGGGTGCAGAGGGAGGGAGTCCTCACCTCTGACCCCGGTGCAACCTGAGGGTTTAGACCCTAGGTTGGGAGACCAGTTGTTGGAGAGAGGTCCTGAACTGGTGGGAGAGTTGTGTTCTGAGGGTGCCTCTCAGAGGAGGAGAGTGCGGAACCCTAGAAGAAGAGGTATGGGGAGGAGAGCCTCGCCTGTGACTTTGGTCAGCCTAGGGGGGGGGAGCCTAGGTTGGAGGATTAGTGGCAGTCTAGAACTGCCCTGATGAGGGGTAGAGTGGAGAATGGTTACTATGTGCCAGGGGTTACTGCCCCCCCTCTGTGGATGGGCAAGGACCAGTGACATCTGGGTGGCCTAGGGCCTGGTCCTGGCCGTGGACAGCTAGGGAGTACCCGTGGGGTAGCCCAGTTGGTCCGGAGAGCTTTTACAAAGGGAACCACGTGGGTTCAGAGTGGCGTAGAACCGGAGGGTGTCCCTGCAGTTGCGGGCCCGCGTCCGTGTTCTATCGCCCAAAGCAGGGAAGCCCATCAAGGGAGTGATTGGTCTACCCTGCGTTTTGGCTGGAAGGGGGTTGTGTTGGACTTGGCCCTTTTGGCAGGTTCACCCCTAAACTTTTTGCCTGTCTCCTAGCCTTTTCCCTGTGTAGTGTTGGTGGTTTTAGGCCTCTAGGCACTTTAGCACTGATGTCCAGTGGAAAGTGCGTGCGCTCTCTGTGTACTTGTGGTGAGATTGGCCTGCCCTCCCATAGGAATGCATGGGGGATAAGTGGGTCCATGGTAATTCCTGGTATGAGAGGAGCAGTGTGGTCAAGTCTAGTATTTATGAATTTGTGTGAATAAATGTTGCGCAATGGTGTGCGCAGATTTATGGTGACTGGTGGAGAAATGCCACTTTTAGAAGTTGGCATTTCTGTGTGCTATGTGTCTGCATGCCTGATGTGAATTGCATGTCTGGCTTTGTGAGTGACAGGGGCTGGGAGGTGTGTGTGGCTCCAGGAGGGGCAGGGTGAGTCAGCGCTAGGCTGAATGGGACACCTGGGCTAAGGGTAGTGGGAGGAGTAATCCCCTGACTCTGAATAGGACTGTGCCCAGGCTGTACAATGCTGGCTCCGCCCCTGTGGTGTGTCTGAGTACCTAGCCCCCACCTGACAAAGGGGAAGAGGAGCTTGGAAAACAAAGTGCTCCTAAACCGGTTGCATCTGGTTTCCCCCCAGCCCTGTGCTTACAGACAAAGGAAAAGGTCCTATAAATGAAGGGGCTGTGACCCCATGAAAGTTGTTCAGTTGTGCTGTTCCTGACTTGAGGGGGGGCCTGCTGCTGCTGGGCTCCAGGAGGAACCGCCACGAGGGACTGCCTCCCTGCTGGAGGGCCCTGTGTGCTGGCCTGCCTGGGCCCAGCCTTTGCCCCCCTGGACTTTGGACTTTTATCCCTGGGAGCGCTTTCCCTGTATTAGGGAGAGTACTGGAGACTTTGCCCTAGCGCTTAGAGAGCGCTTCTATTTTTAATTTGCAGCTCTGGGCTGCAGCCTGGGGATTCCCCCGCATTTCTGAAAAGGCGGGTGACCACCCTGCGCTTTGAATTTAATTATCGGCGGGTGCCCACCCCACATTCCTGCTTCTTTCGCTAGCGGGAGCCCACCCCGCGTATTTATACTTTTTAAAAACCGAAGCGGGAGCCCACCCCGCCGGTTCTGGCCCCCGCGTGAGGCCGCCGCCGAGAACACAGAGGATCGACAAGAGGGGCCGCCGCGCTGCCTGCGGCGACCCGGAAGCCAGGCATAGCGGCCTGGTTGTGGGCGGGGCGCTCCGCGAGCAGCAGGAAGCAGACGGGAGCCTACCCTGCGCCCCTGTGCCCAAAGGAAGAAAGGAAGCAGACGGGAGCCTACCCCGTGCCCCTTTGCCCAAAGGAAGAAAGGAAGCAGACGGGAGCCTACCCCGCGCTCCTGTGCCCAAGAGGAAGTCTGACCAAGGAAGGCGGGGCCCCCGTGTACCGGAGGGATCCCCGCGTGTGGTCCGACCCCGAACCTGTCAGGGAGACCGGGGGAGCCTTGCCTGCAGAGCCGGTAAGAGGGACCGGGCGACGTGAGGAGGATCCTCAGCGCCTGTGCCCAAGTAGAGGCGGGGCTCTCATGAGCAGAGAGAGCCCCTCGTGTTGTGGAGCCGGCTGGAGCCCAGAGGAGACAGAGCCTGCACAGCCACAGAAAAGCCCGGTGAGTGGGGCTCAATTGTACGGTGGTTGGGGGGTGTGTCGGGGCACATTGCCGGTGCCTGCCCCCTGTGACCGTGCCTTGGGTGCCGTGGGTGCCCGCGCTGATTTTCCAGCTGCCCCACCTGACAGTGGGCAGCTGCCACGTTTTGCATACTTTTACTCAGAGTCCCAAAGGGGGCTCCAACTTGCCAGGGTTTGCTGATTTTCACAGGGGCACCGCAGTTGCGGGCCGCTGCAACGTTGGGGCATTTGCTAATTAGGAGTCCCAGAGAGGGGCTCAGGAGGCACGCTGGTGCCCGGGCTCATGTTCACAGCTGCCCAGCAATTAGTGGGCAGCTGCCACGTTTAGGCTTAAGCACCTGCGCACTTTTTGGTTTGCTGCATTGGCAGCCAGAGGGCCGGTAGACGGTCCTGTAGAGCCCTGACATTTCTGGACATTGGCAATTTGAGCCCTGGAGAAGGCCAGTTGGCCTGGGGGTCCGTTTTATGTGGTAGAGCGCAAGGCCCTAATGTGATCCCTAATGTGTAACACATTGATGCTGAGGATGTTATGCATACCACGTCTATGCTAATGAGGTTTGGGGCCTAAGGTGATTTATTGCCCCATGTCATTTATGTGATGCCTAGGACAAATGTGATTTATGCATAGTGTGGTTATGCTAATGTGATGCCTAAGGTCATTATTATAACAGTAGTTATTGGGTGTTTCATTACTTGTGTTTTACTTACCTGTT
Source organism: Calotriton arnoldi (assembly GCA_963921515.1). NCBI lineage: Eukaryota > Metazoa > Chordata > Amphibia > Caudata > Salamandridae > Calotriton > Calotriton arnoldi. Next base: position 3,973 of record CAWUFW010029837.1, read on the forward strand.
CTGATGGTTATGATCAGGGCCCGATTGGCCTGGTCCTGTATATAATCCCCTGTGAATATTGCCCGTGCCAATGGGCACAGTGTATATATGTATGTGATTGCATTCTAATGTGTTTTTATAATACAAAGGCAATTTTTTATATAACCTTGTGTGGAGCTCCTTTTGTGGTGTACCTAGTGTGTTGCTGCTGTGTGTGTGTGTTGCACAAACGCTTTACACATTGCCTCCGGGATAAGCCTGACTGCTCGTGCCAAGCTACCAAGGGGGTGAGCAGGGGTTATCTTTGGTGTGTAACTCCCTCGCCCTGACTAGAGTGGTGGTCTCTGCCTGGCTTTGGCGCACGCCTTAGCAAACCAGAAATCCCATTTCTAACAATCTTCCTGCTCTTATTTACATAATAGTGACAATTCATGGATACCACTGACTACTTTCCTGCAACATAATGTTAATGCTGATTCTTCTACTTTCAATACTCGCTCTGAAATATTTCACTCACCATGAACATTTGCATCTCTGCCTCCTTTTTTCTATTATTGATTATTGGTCGATATGGCTTCATCCCATATGCTATTTTTCATTTATACAGTAGTTGTATAGATTGTGAGTATTTTATTTACTGTTTATATATATTGGTGATTGCTTACCCTTGTTTTTCTCCACCACCTTTCCCTTCCCCTCTTTAATGACAAAATCCTACAAACGTTTTCTCCTGTATCACTCATGTTTACTGTGCAATAACTCTAGATGTTATTATACTTTATCATTTTGGTAAATATTTTTCCACTGGTTCATAATACATAAAGCTTTTTAAACTAAAAAAAGAGAGCTACAGTTTGCACAGAATGAAGGTTGTTCCTAACTCTTACTAGTTTAACTTCTGAATAATTTGATTCACTTTTATTTGAAACTTTTTAACATGCAGTTTTCTTTCTGCTACCAGTGTCCTTTTTTGTGAACTGTCTTCAGCACTGAAACAGGTGACATGACAGGAGGGCAAAAATGCAGTCTGCGGGTCTCTCACAGTACAAGGTTGGAAAGTAAAAGATTAAATTTTCTTGCTGGTGGAATAAAAAATAAACTATATGCCTTTTTTTGTTCATATAGTTTTTTAATGGGCCTCATCCTCAGCGAAGGTAGCAGAGTCATATAAATAGAGGAGCACCAGACAGTTAGTGTTACAACAGTCAGTATCAGTCGCGGGTCCTCGAGGGAGTGCTGTGGGCGGTGGGACAGGGCGGGGGAGGGGCAGGGTGGGGGGTAGTAAACTCCGGCATACGGCCGAACGGAGTTTAGTTCATAAATAAATAAATAAAACGAATGACATTGCGCGCGCTGCATTGCCATTTGGCGTTGCAGCGCGCGCAATGTAATTCGTTTTATTTATTTATTTATGTACTTAACTCCGTTCGGCCTTATGCCAGAGTTTACTACCCCCCACTCTGCCCCTCCCCCACCCCACCGCCTCGCAGCACTCCCTCGAGGAGCCGCGACTGGTCAGTATACTTGCACTATGGGGAGGAAAGAACAAGGCAAACGAAAGTGGTAAGCATAGTGATATAGCAATAGATCCGCATTATATAACAACAAGCATTATTATAGGGAGCAAGTTCTAGGTGTTCTGAAAAAATAACCTGCATCTTGATTCATGTGACTTTGGCTTGAGACATACATGCCTGAGGAGAATATAGAGGTTTATGAACAGCAGGAAGTTTGTAAAAGCTACTTCAGTTTAGTCTTGAACACATTATGCAGAGGGTGTCATTGAATCAAAGTGCATAGGGAGTTCCAGATTCTTTTTGGCATAATCTGAGAAGATGCTTTTTATGGAGGCACTTTTGTAGAACTTTGGGAGGTTGAGGCTAAGAGAAATACCTTCCCTCCTAGGGTTTTGCTTCCTCCAGACATAGTAGGTTTGTTTCTCAGATATTTGGGAGAATCAAAACCAAGAGCCGTGCAAGTGATAAATGTAGTTTTAAAAATGCCACCTGCCTCTGGAGGCCGACAATTTAAAGTTTCTAGGACAGGCCTGATGATGCCATTCTTTCGTGTTCTGTTTATGACTGGGCCAGCTGAGTGATAATTCCTTCTTATAGGTGCAAGTTGCACCTCTGAGGAATCTTCCTTGAGGGGAATTTTTTGTGGGAGGAGTACAGATTAGGGTAAAAGGAAAGCAAATCTGGTGCTTTGTGATGATTTATCTTTTCTCATGAGTGTGGGGAATGCTAAATAAGGTTGTTATTGATCTGAAAGGACTTCTGTTTGCATGTGTGTTTGTCATTGTAATTGTTCCTGTATATGTTTTCCAGGATTAGGGACCATGACCCTGGCACCTCTGCCTGCAGATGCCCTGGCACTTCTACCTGCTTGGGCTTACCTGGAACTATTGGTCTATGAACTTACCATACAGACTTTCGGACATGACGTAGATAGATGCTAAGTGGAGCATTTCCTAAAGAATTTTATTAGAGCAATCTGTTGAAAGATCTCTGGGGAGAGTTGTCAGGACATGCTAAGGACCTCTTGGCTGACAAGTGAAAGTGTGCTTAAAGTGTTTATGAAGGGAATGATGGGAGAATGATGATGAAGAAGAATTGGTTGTAAAACAGTTGAGATAATCATGAGGTCAGATTTTTCCCAGATTCTCAGGGGCATTGTAAACCTCATAGTTATTATTAATCCCTTCACATTAACCAATATCAGTAGAGAGCTCAGTCTCCGCGGTAGGCCAATGTGAATTCCAAGCTGCAAGTAGGGAGAGCGTGTATCAATAAAAGTGATAGAAGAGAGAATTATTCTAAAGGTGAGGTGATTTGTTGCTCTACCTTCAACATGATCTACTCCTGGTGTTCCCTTTCTAACCTCCTCCTCCATACTTTGAATGAGTTTGTCACGTGGTTCTTATCCGTGGCTGCTGCTACAAGGTGAGGGCAAGGAGTGGTTACTCTTGGCTCTAATGTTAGTATCAGGATGAGTTTCGAATGAATATGTTGACAAAGGCGTGGACAGTTTTGTGGCCATTCGTGGACTTGGCCCTTTCTGCAGGGTCATCCTCAAACTTTTTGCATTCACCCTTCGGTTTTCTGAACCAGTTTTTGTTGGCTTTTAGGACTCTCCTTAAAACATGGTAGAATTGGCTTATACACAATTTGCATATTTACTTTACTTCTACTTCTCTAGCAAAGTGGTACTACATGTACCCAGGTCCTGTAAATTAAATGCTACTAGTGGGCCTACAGAACTTATTGTGCCACCCACTTAAGTCGACCCTTTAAACATTTCTAAGGTCTGCCATTGCAGCCTGTCTGTGCAGCTTTAAACTGCCATTTTGACATGGCAAAGTATACCTTTTTCCAGGCCCAAACTTTCCTTTTTAATACATATCAGTCACCCGAAGGGTAGGCCCTGGATAGCCCAGAGGGCAGGGTGCAGGGTATTCAAAAGAGTTGGACATCATGTCCTGGTGGTGAAAAATTCCTAAATTTGTTTTTCAGTACTGCAAGTCCTACCTCTCCCATAGGATATAACTTTGGAGTTACCTTATTACATTTAATAAGCTGTAACTTCCAAACGGGAATATGTAACTCAATCATTTTTGTTGTCTTTGGAATTGTAATGAAAAATCCTAAATTATGGTGAAATCGGATTTTAATTTACCATTTTTAAAATGCAACTTTTAGAAAGTGCAAAAAGAACTAGACTATTTCCATGTGGAGCAGGGTCAAGACTGATTTGCATATGGCTGGGTCCAAACTGGAATGGCATGGCGAGCAAAAAAACCAATGAATTTAACCCAGATCTGTGACGGGGGTGAATGTTTGATTTGTTCAGCATTCTGTCTGTCATCTGTTCTTTTTGCATTAGAGCCCTGAGTGGGAAGGGTATGCCCAGATATGGGTCACGTGCTTTCAATGCCACCGGATTGAAGCTAGCCTGGCTGATGAGGGGTGATATCCCGAAACCGGTCCAGGATGCTTGTTTCTGGTCCAGAGAGGCACTGGTCTGGCAGCTCAGGCTGGTCTGTAGCCATGGGAAGAAGGGTCAAGACTGATTTGCATATGACTGGGTCCAAACTGGAATGGCATAGTGAGCAAATAAACAAGGTGGCAGATTTACAAGAAACTGAGGCATCTTTAGAGATGCATCAGTTTCCTTGCGCTAGCCTGCGATACCCTTGCGCCACCATGGATGCGCCTTATATACAATACAAAACACACAAGATGATGGACGGAATGCTGCACATTGGCAAACATTCACCCCCAGTCACAGATCTGGGTTTAACCCATCGTTATTTTGCTTCACCACGCCACCCCAGTTCAGACATAGCCATATGCAAATCAGTCTTGACCCTGTGCCTCATGGGAACAGTCCAGACCGAACTGCCAAGCCATGTCTTCCGTGGACCGGAATCAAGCATCCTAGGACCGGTTTCAGGCTATCAGCCTTCATCAGCCAGGATAGCTTGACTCCAATGGCGTCGTGAGCACGGGACCCACGGGCATACCCTTCCCACTTAGGGCGAAATGCAAAACACACAAGATGATGGACGGAATGCTGCACATTGGCAAACATTCACCCCCAGTCACAGATCTGGGTTTAATCCATCGTTATTTTGCTTGGCAGTTCGGTCTGGACTGTTCCCATGAGACACAGGGTCAAGACTGATTTGCATATGGCTATGTCTGAACTGGGGTGGCGTGGTGAAGCAAAATAACGATGGATTAAACCCAGATCTGTGACTGGGGGTGAATGTTTGCCAATGTGCAGCATTCCGTCCATCATCTTGTGTGTTTTGCATTTCGCCCTAAGTGGGAAGGGTATGCCCAGACGTGGGTCCCGTGCTCACTACGCCACTGGAGTCAAGCTATCCTGGCTGATGAAGGCTGATAGCCTGAAACCGGTCCTAGGATGCTTGATTCCGGTCCAGGGAAGACATGGCTTGGCAGTTCGGTCTGGACTGTTCCCATGAGGCACAGGGTCAAGACTGATTTGCATATGGCTATGTCTGAACTGGAGTGGCGTGGTGAAGCAAAATAACGATGGATTAAACCCAGATCTGTGACTGGGGGTGAATGTTTGCCAATGTGCAGCATTCCGTCCATCATCTTGTGTGTTTTGTATATACAATACGGCGCACCATGGCGCAAAGATTGACAGATGCATCAGAAATTCTGACGCATCTGTTGGCCCAAAAGTCACGCATTGCTGGAGTCGTGTCGCAAGCATAATGCAACCCCAGCAATGCATTTTGAGGCCTATTCTCACTACACTGCGTCACTCCTTACGCCCGCTTCAAGCAGGCGTAAGGTTTTGATGCAGTGGTGTCCTAGAAGTGACGCAGTGAAATCTTGCAGATTTCACTGCGTCACTTTTACGAGGCTTTCCTGCGCGGAAATTCCCACCCTGCATACGTTATACCTGATGCAGGTATAATGTGACGCAGGGCTTTACAATGTGACGCATTTCCCTAGATGCGTCATTTTGTAAATTGGCCGCATTTTTTACGCCTCCGCTGCATCACAAAAGTGACGCAACGGTGGGGCAAAAGTGTCGTAAGGGGCTTGTAAATCTGCCCCAATTAATTTAACCCAGATCAGTGACGGGGAGAATGTTTTATTTGTTCAGTATTCTGTCCATCATCTGTTCTTTTTGCACGTTTAGAAGGTTTTCATTTGCCTGCCTTAGCTATTTGGTGCCTGCAGACTGTCTCTGGGTCATATAACAGGGTGTAGTTGACAGTTGGGCTTTGTGTATTTATTGTAGACAGCCACACACAATGTGAAGCTTATGTGTGCCTGGATGGGCCATCACTAACACGATGGGAGAGAGGAACTGGGCACAGCCCCATTTACACTTGAATAGGCTATGTCCTGTCTCCACACAAAGGGCTGCATACACCCTGTAGGTAGTCTGGATCTAGGGCAAGGAAAGCAGGGCACTTGTGCACTTCAAAGGCATGCGTCTAGAAGCTTCTCCCACTTGAAAAGCAAAACTGTGTATAAATATTGGACCTCAAATGCCAACTCTTCAGTACACTTCTGGACCTGTGGATACTCTGCCAGGAAGCAGGACTGCTGTGCTGCTACAAGGACTGCCACTCTGCTGGACTGCTGCTCTAAAGGAACTGCGGCCCTGCTGTTCTGACCTGCTGCCCTTTTGCTTGGGTGAGAAGAATTGGACCTGCATCTGTTGAACCCAGGGTGCCAGAGTGACTCCAATGTATAGTGGGTTGGCCTCCTGACTTGAGCATCTGCAACAGAAGGCTTAAGTTACTTTGTTCAGCAGGCCTAACTGGGTCCCTGTAGCCGGCCCTTGCTCCATCGCGGTCAGCCTGAATTTGTGACTTTGTCCATGTACAGCATGATCAGATAGCCACAGTTGGCCTTTGTGGTTTTTGGTGCATTTTTCACTAAAATGTTTAAAATTGCATATCTGCAGTTCTGCTGATTGGATATTTGTCATTTAGGTCTTGTTTTATTTATTAAAAATAGATCAATTTTTCTAATTGGTGTGGGATCCTTTTTGTGTGGTGCTTGTCACTTTATTACTGTTTGAAGTGTTGCACAAATGCTTTACACATTGCCTCTAAGTTAAACTTGACTGCTCTATGCTAAGCTACCAGAGGGTTGAGCACAGGTTAATTTAGGGTTGGCTTGTGCCTCACCCTGACAAGGGTTGTGGCTGCTGCTTGTACAGGGCTCATACCTGAGTCAACCAACAACCCAATTTCTTACAGCCATGAATGGAAGAAGATCATCTCTGAAGGTGTGGTTACCTATTGTAAAGAGAACAACTTAGGGGCAGATCTACAAGAAAGTGCCGCAGCGTGGCGCTGCAAGCCCTCTGGCTGCGCCACGCTGCGGCACTTTCAGAGCACAGGAATGCGACATATTTACAAGAATATGTCGCATTCCTGTGCTCTCCCCTGCGCTGGCGCACAAACAGCTGCCAAGCGCCGGCGCAGGCACCCTTGCACCATGGTGCAAGGATGCCTGCGCCATGGGGAGATTGTTTCTGTGCAGGAAGGGGCACCTTTCTGCACAAAAACAATCAGTACAGGCTTTTCCTCTTTCAATGCGTGCTGCAGAATGCAGCACGCATTGAAAGAGGAAAACGAGGAGAAATGAAAACATTTCTCCTCGGTGCGTCTCGCTACGCCACCTCTAGGGTGGCGTAGCTCAGACGCATCTCCAGAGTTACGATTTCTCGTAATTCTGGAGATGTATCTTGTTCCATGGGTGTTGCGTGGGAACACCCACAGCAACACCCATGGAACGCCCCTTCACCGCAAAGTGCTGCGTGTGAAGGGACGGTATTTACAAGGAGAGGAAAAGTCACGCATGGTGGCTTTTCCTCTCCTTGTAAATATCGAGGAGCCCCCTGCGCCACCAGTACGTCACGAAAAGTGACGTACTGGTGGCGCAGGGGGCTTGTAAATCTGCCCCTGAGTTTTTATGAAGGTGCAGTAGAGGTGATTTCTATAGATACATAAGTCCAATTCCCTCTCCTGTCTTAATTCATCTTTGGATTTAAAAACTGTATGTAATTGGTGGTACAGCGTCAGTTATGAGTTGATATGCATACTTAAACCAAGTCTTGGTAAGAACAAGAAGGTCTTGGTTTCTATTGTGTAACCAAGCAAATAGTGCAGCTGGGTTTGCACCTGCAGAGAGAAATTAAAAGGAACTAATTGTAATTTCGCTTCTTTGGGTGGTGTAGGCAGGAATTTTTTGATGTTGATAATTTTGAGGTTACAGTAATATGCAGATCTAAAGTTAACTTTGTGTTGTTTTCAGTTATTTGAAACCCCAGGGCACTATACTAATATGGGAGGGGCCACAGATGGTTGTGCAACCCTTTCTGTGACACAGAAAGCTTAGATGCACATAGAAGGTCAATGCTATCTGAAGAGGATATTCTCTCATTTGCACTAGGGATGTGGCCCCATTCCAATGAGGGAAAAATGTTGCCTATGCACCTGTACTTTATTATTGAAGTGGATGCAGAGGCAAATAGGCCATCTGTAGGCACACAGACTGTGCACCATAAAAATGCAGCGCACAGTCAGTGCACACCCGGAAGGCAGCCATCAGGAGGGGGAAATGGAGGTTCCATGAACCTACCAAAGCATGCCCATGCAGGTCAGTGCAGACACTCACTGCTGCCTTTACAGTGAAAGATGGAGCAGCTGCTTCAATCAGCAACACTGTCTTCTACTAAAGCACAGTCCTCAGAGCATCCGAGTTTTGTGCCTACCATGGGAGGCAGGGCATTATCAGTCATAGGCCTCAGTGTCCCTGTTTACATCCTAAAGACGAGAAGGGATTTGATCCAGTAAGGCCTGATATGGGGAAGGATCAATATCACAAACAAAACATTAGATGCCCCATACGGCCAATGATGGAAGAAAGTTCAAAAAGCACAACTTACGGGGGCGTGGCTAGCAGCCATGAAGAATGGCGGCACACTAGCGAGGCTCCTCAGCTCTCGCCACATATCCTGAATCTATCCAGGGCATTCCGGAGTAAATGCTGCACATGACCGCGAAATACTGACCCACGGACTCATCGGCGCTGAGGGCGGACGCACGGAGCCCCGCGAAATGGTGGACTCTGGCGATATCGTGCTTCTGCGGCTGTGAAGCTGCGCGGTGTGTCGGAGCTCGGGTGGGCAGCAGTGATGGATCCCCTGCCCCCGCGGCAACACTGAGAATCCCCCGGACCTTCCTAGCACTGGTGGCGGGCGTGACCGTTAGGAGACCGGCCTCGGAGCGGGCCCCCCGCGATACCCCGCCCGGCGGCAGCAACTGACAGGCGAAGTGAGGGAAAGCGGGATACCGAGGAGCGCCAAAATCGAGGCCCCGGCGTCAGGGACATGTAAGGCCTGCTGGAACAGCGCGCAGCCTGAGGACCCTGCCACGGGCAGTCCCTACCTGCCCTGTCATACTCTGCACTATCCTGCTTGGCTCCATTTACCAATTGCATAACCCCGAGGCATCTGAGTAGCGGTGAAGTAATAGTGGCCTAAGGGGGTGCAATACAAATCGAACACCCCCTCCTAAGGCCATACAGCAGCTTGGGGAGCGCGTGTGCCCTAGCGCTCCCTCACTCACGAAGAGACTGGCAATCCACAAAACTGGGCGGGGTGAAGCCCGTGGGGCGATCCAGGAGGTGAGAGACAGTGCCCGATGCACAACCCGCCCATTGGGGTGCCATTTCATCTAGCGTGGTGTAAGGGGAGATCGCCTTGTGGTCCAGACTCGCCCCAGCACATACCGAGGTTTCATCATCCCTGCCTGAACCCTGCCAGCCGCCAGCCAGAGAGGCGAAGACTCGGGCAAACGTGAGAGAAGGCATCGTTTCCTGTGAATTCAACATCCGGAGGAAGACTGAGAGGTTGGAGGTGGATGGGACGCCGTGGGTCAGGCTCTGGGAAACCCGACAGGCCGCAAGTGGAACTGACATTTCCCCTTGGCAGACGGCGGAGAATACTGGAGCAGGCCTCAGTGAGCCAACGAGTACTGCCAATCCAGAATTTGACGATGGCGAGCGGTAAGGAGCCTAAGGCGTCAGCCCAAAGTAAACTGGCCAAGTTCGCGTGGAACAAAGCGGGAGAGGGACAGGACTCAGCGCGATTGGACGCCCCGAACGACCAAAGCAATTCCCCACTGCAGCGAGACCTCACGCTTCAAGATATAATGGAAGAAATTGCGGGGGTACGTACCTCACTGGAAGCTCGCATTGACTCGGTGAATGTAGAAGTGTCCCTCCTCCGAGCAGATTTTCGCAAACTGGACGCCAAAGTCAAGCACCTGGGAGACGCGACAGTAGAATTGCAAAAAGATATCACCCAGCTCCAACAGCAAGTATGTAAACTTCAAGACCAACAAACGGCGATGGAAAAGCAGCTGGATGAATACAAAGGTATAGCGCGCAGGAACAACATACGCATCCTAGGTGTACCGGAAAGGGCGGAGGGACCGGCGGCGGATCTTTTTGTAGAGGACTTGATCCTCAAACACCTACAACCTAAAAGACTCTCGAGTTACTTTTCCATTGAGAGGGCCCATCGTGTCCCGGGGGGACGCCCATGGCCAGGGGCCACCCCACGAACTCTAATTGCCCAAGTCTTCAACTACAGAGACTGTGATGTGATACTCCAGATGCAAAAACAACAATTGATGGACAGAATGCAGAACAATGTCATACATTCACCCCAGTACAGAGATCTGGGCCTAAATCCATCGTTTTTTTGCTCACCATGCCATTCCAGTTTGAACCCAGCCATATGCAAATCAGTCTTGACCCTGTGCCTCATGGGAACAGTCCAGCCCGAACTGCCAAGCCAGGTCCTCCCTGGACTGGAAACAAGCATCCTAGGACCGGTTTCGGGGTTTCACCCCTCTTCAGCCAGGATAGCTTGATTCCAGTGGCATGGAGAGCACGGGACCCACGTCTGGGCATACCCGTCCCACTCGGGGGTGACAAATGCAAAAACAACAATTGATGGACAGAATGCAGAACAATGTCATACATTCACCCCAGTACAGAGATCTGGGCCTAAATCCATCGTTTTTTTGCTCACCATGCCATTCCAGTTTGAACCCAGCCATATGCAAATCAGTCTTGACCCTGTGCCTCATGGGAACAGTCCAGCCCGAACTGCCAAGCCAGGTCCTCCCTGGACTGGAAACAAGCATCCTAGGACCGGTTTCGGGGTTTCACCCCTCTTCAGCCAGGATAGCTTGATTCCAGTGGCATGGAGAGCACGGGACCCATGTCTGGGCATACCCGTCCCACTCGGGGTGACAAATGCAAAAACAACAATTGATGGACAGAATGCAGAACAATGTCAAACATTCACCCCAGTACAGAGATCTGGGCCTAAATCCATCGTTTTTTTGCTCACCATGCCATTCCAGTTTGAACCCAGCCATATGCAAATCAGTCTTGACCCTGTGCCTCATGGGAACAGTCCAGCCCGAACTGCCAAACCAGGTCCTCCCTGGACTGGAAACAAGCATCCTAGGACCGGTTTCGGGGTTCCACCCCTCTTCAGCCAGGATAGCTTGATTCCAGTGGCATGGAGAGCACGGGACCCACGTCTGGGCATACCCGTCCCACTCGGGGTGACAAATGCAAAAACAACAATTGATGGACAGAATGCAGAACAATGTCATACATTCACCCCAGTACAGAGATCTGGGCCTATATCCATCGTTTTTTTGCTCACCATGCCATTCCAGTTTGAACCCAGCCATATGCAAATCAGTCTTGACCCTGTGCCTCATGGGAACAGTCCAGCCCGAACTGCCAAGCCAGGTCCTCCCTGGACTGGAAACAAGCATCCTAGGACCGGTTTCGGGGTTTCACCCTCTTCAGCCAGGATAGCTTGATTCCAGTGGCATGGAGAGCACGGGACCCACGTCTGGGCATACCCGTCCCACTCGGGGTGACAAATGCAAAAACAACAATTGATGGACAGAATGCAGAACAATGTCATACATTCACCCCAGTACAGAGATCTGGGCCTAAATCCATCGTTTTTTTGCTCACCATGCCATTCCAGTTTGAACCCAGCCATATGCAAATCAGTCTTGACCCTGTGCCTCATGGGAACAGTCCAGCCCGAACTGCCAAGCCAGGTCCTCCCTGGACTGGAAACAAGCATCCTAGGACCGGTTTCGGGGTTTCACCCCTCTTCAGCCAGGATAGCTTGATTCCAGTGGCATGGAGAGCACGGGACCCACGTCTGGGCATACCCGTCCCACTCGGGGGTGACAAATGCAAAAACAACAATTGATGGACAGAATGCAGAACAATGTCATACATTCACCCCAGTACAGAGATCTGGGCCTAAATCCATCGTTTTTTGCTCACCATGCCATTCCAGTTTGAACCCAGCCATATGCAAATCAGTCTTAACCCTGTGCCTCATGGGAACAGTCCAGCCCGAACTGCCAAGCCAGGTCCTCCCTGGACTGGAAACAAGCATCCTAGGACCGGTTTCGGGGTTTCACCCCTCTTCAGCCAGGATAGCTTGATTCCAGTGGCATGGAGAGCACGGGACCCACGTCTGGGCATACACGTCCCACTCGGGGTGACAAATGCAAAAACAACAATTGATGGACAGAATGCAGAACAATGTCATACATTCACCCCAGTACAGAGATCTGGGCCTAAATCCATCTTTTTTGCTCACCATGCCATTCCAGTTTGAACCCAGCCATATGCAAATCAGTCTTGACCCTGTGCCTTATGGGAACAGTCCAGCCCGAACTGCCAAGCCAGGTCCTCCCTGGACTGGAAACAAGCATCCTAGGACCGGTTTCGGGGTTTCACCCCTCTTCAGCCAGGATAGCTTGATTCCAGTGGCATGGAGAGCACGGGACCCACGTCTGGGCATACCCGTCCCACTCGGGGTGACAAATGCAAAAACAACAATTGATGGACAGAATGCAGAACAATGTCATACATTCACCCCAGTACAGAGATCTGGGCCTAAATCCATCGTTTTTTTGCTCACCATACCATTCCAGTTTGAACCCAGCCATATGCAAATCAGTCTTGACCCTGTGCCTCATGGGAACAGTCCAGCCCGAACTGCCAAGCCAGTTCCTCCCTGGACTGGAAACAAGCATCCTAGGACCGGTTTCGGGGTTTCACCCCTCTTCAGCCAGGATAGCTTGATTCCAGTGGCATGGAGAGCACGGGATCCACGTCTGGGCATACCCGTCACACTCGGGGTGACAAATGCAAAAACAACAATTGATGGACAGAATGCAGAACAATGTCACACATTCACCCCAGTACAGAGATCTGGGCCTAAATCCATCATTTTTTTGCTCAACATGCCATTCCAGTTTGAACCCAGCCATATGCAAATCAGTCTTGACCCTGTGCCTCATGGGAACAGTCCAGCCCGAACTGCCAAGCCAGGTCCTCCCTGGACTGGAAACAAGCATCCTAGGACCGGTTTCGGGGTTTCACCCCTCTTCAGCCAGGATAGCTTGATTCCAGTGGCATGGAGAGCACGGGACCCACGTCTGGGAATACCCGTCCCACTCGGGGTGACAAATGCAAAAACAACAATTGATGGACAGAATGCAGAACAATGTCATACATTCACCCCAGTACAGAGATCTGGGCCTAAATCCATCGTTTTTTTGCTCACCATGCCATTCCAGTTTGAACCCAGCCATATGCAAATCAGTCTTGACCCTGTGCCTCATGGGAACAGCCCAGCCCGAACTGCCAAGCCAGGTCCTCCCTGGACTGGAAACAAGCATCCTAGGACCGGTTTCGGGGTTTCACCCCTCTTCAGCCAGGATAGCTTGATTCCAGTGGCATGGAGAGCACGGGACCCACGTCTGGGCATACCCGTCCCACTCGGGGTGACAAATGCAAAAACAATTGATGGACAGAATGCAGAACAATGTCATACATTCACCCCAGTACAGAGATCTGGGCCTAAATCCATCGTTTTTTTGCTCACCATGCCATTCCAGTTTGAACCCAGCCATATGCAAATCAGTCTTGACCCTGTGCCTCATGGGAACAGTCCAGCCCGAACTGCCAAGCCAGGTCCTCCCTGGACTGGAAACAAGCATCCTAGGACCGGTTTCGGGGTTTCACCCCTCTTCAGCCAGGATAGCTTGATTCCAGTGGCATGGAGAGCACGGGACCCATGTCTGGGCATACCCGTCCCACTCGGGGGTGACAAATGCAAAAACAACAATTGATGGACAGAATGCAGAACAATGTCATACATTCACCCCAGTACAGAGATCTGGGCCTAAATCCATCGTTTTTTGCTCACCATGCCATTCCAGTTTGAACCTAGCCATATGCAAATCAGTCTTGACCCTGTGCCTCATGGGAACAGTCCAGCCCGAACTGCCAAGCCAGGTCCTCCCTGGACTGGAAACAAGCATCCTAGGACTGGTTTCGGGGTTTCACCCTCTTCAGCCAGGATAGCTTGATTCCAGTGGCATGGAGAGCACGGGACCCACGTCCGGGCATACCCGTCCCACTCGGGGTGACAAATGCAAAAACAACAATTGATGGACAGAATGCAGAACAATGTCAAACATTCACCCCAGTACAGAGATCTGGGCCTAAATCCATCGTTTTTTTGCTCACCATGCCATTCCAGTTTGAACCCAGCCATATGCAAATCAGTCTTGACCCTGTGCCTCATGGGAACAGTCCAGCCCGAACTGCCAAGCCAGGTCCTCCCTGGACTGGAAACAAGCATCCTAGGACCGCCTGGGTAGCAATACGTAACTAAACGAAGCATA
>CAWUFW010029838.1:0-18267 GCA_963921515.1 Calotriton arnoldi
CTGTTTGGTTCAGGTTGCATTGCTGAGCTGAGACCATTCTGAGACCTCCTTTATCAAGTACCTCACCAGCCTTGTACTTTACCTAAGCACACCACAGGTAGTGATTCCCCATGGTGGAGACCCTCTCATACCCTTAGGGTGAGGGATTGCTTAGTGGACCATAAGACAGGGGGCAACCATGCTAGTGCAGGTGCTTCCTTATATGACCACTTAATCAATGAAGGCTCAACTGGCCAAGGTTAGCCTTATCTCCTTTTGTTTGGGGGGGGGGTTATGTAGGAAGGTGGAATCTGACTATATGGTTGCCCCCACTTTTTTTGTGGTGTTTTGCTGGTTTATGACTTAGTTGGACTGGGATCCTGCTATTCAGGGCCCCAGTCTATCTGCTTTCTCTGTAAAAAGGTTTCCATGTGCCTTAGGCACATCTCTGATTGGAATCTGGAGTGCCATTATAAGTCCCTAGTATTGTATACTATGTACCAAGGGCATAGGTACCTCAGAGGCCTACCAGGGGCTGCAGCATGTATTGTGCCACCCCTGGAAGGCCATCCAAACTGACACCACAGGTCTGCTACTGCAGCCTGGGTAAGGTGGTGCATGCACCCCTTACTGTGATATAGGTTACCTATATCACTAAATACATACACACATATAAACCTATAAGTCACTCCTAAGGCAGGCCTTATCAATCCTAAAGGCAGAGTGCATGGTTCCTATGTGAGAGGGTGCCCCTGCATGAGCAGGGCCCCTCTGCAGCGTTCGGAGACCATCTCTGATGCTGTTTGTAGTGCAGCCTGACCATATACTCTTAAGCGCATTATATCCTCGCGGTAAAATGCTAACTTTGGAATGGCTGCACCTAAACATGTCGTGTTTGGTGTCAAACATCTTGGAATACTACCCCCTGCCAATCCTGGCGGCGGGGGTAGCATTCCACCCTTCTAGAGGGAGAGACATGTTAACCCTGGCCTGGCCGGTAACTTCTTTCTAAAGCCTGGCCTCACAAAATGGATGCTACTGCCACAGACACAAGTCTGGCCTCCTGCTGCTGGACGAAACTCCGGCAGGGGAGGCCTGGACAATAGGTTTCCTGTCCCAGGGAGGTGTGACCACCTCCCCAGACAGGATAATGTGTATTGGGGCTGGGCGGGAGCACTTTCTGGTGCTTTGAAGTCCTGCACTGGGGGCACACTTGGTGTCCCTGTGCATACCCCAGTTCAAACCGGATCAGGGGCTTGCAGCCCCTGCTTTGGCGCGAACTGGACAAAGGGAAAGGGGTGTAGCCACCCCTCTGCCCTGACCCACCCATAGGTGGGGCCACAGAGTAGTCCAACCCCTATCTTTAGTATAAAGGTAGGAACCCAGTCCTTAGGACTTTAGATTATACCTGGACGAAACTCTGAAACTGAATCCTGGACCTTCGACGCTCTACGACAAGATTAGAGGACTGAAGAATCTCCCTTGGGGTCAAGGAGTGACTCCCCTGCTTGGCAGGCACCAAAGAAGCATCTGTCCGGTTCGCATTTCTGAAGCTCCCGTCGGACGCCGAAGTCATCGCATCACCAGAGGTAGATTCTCAGACTTCCCCGAGGCTACCCTGAGTCCCCAGCAAAGCTGAGGCCTGTGGCTATCGTGGGTGACTTGAGACCGTGACCCCTGGACACCGAGCACATTTGCAAGTGCATCATCTTCTGGGTCTTCCAAGAAGTCGTGCTTTGGGCTCCGAGTAGCCCTAGCCTCCAGCACCACCTGCACCGAAGATCACTGGCCCCCACTCCACGAGTGTCCTGTAAGCCAGATCCACGTGCGGCATCACGAGGCTCCTTCGTGGTCGCTAGCCCGTTGGCTAGTAGCCCTTAACGAAGGCCAATCCTTTTCTTACTTGGTATCCTGGTGGCTCCAGGCCTTCCCTCACTTACCCTCGCTGGGTGAGTTCCACAGACCTTGCTGGTCTGCACCATCGACGATCTACATCTTCACCGAGACTTGCCGTTGCCAAGGCTTGTTGGGTCCAATACGGTCGCCGACACCTCAGCACTCGACAGACGTTGTGTACCAGCCCGAATCCTGCTCCTGGTCACCGACAACGCCTCCTGAACTTCGTGGCTGAAGAGTCAAGACGACTGTCAACGCACCTGAAGCACTCGACATCGGTGGGCATCTGTCCATCGCCTTCCTGGTCACTGGCTAGTGACCCAGACTCTGTCCCCTCTGCTTTCAGGTTCTTCAGAACTCCGATCCACTCTTGGATCCACCCGGACACTTTTCTCTTGGTCGCCAGCAGCACTTTGCAGCAGATCGCCATTCGAATCGACGACGAAACCCGACCCCGAAAGGCACCTATGCACCCAGCTTCCCTGGGTGAGGTAACACGAGTACTCCGGTGCTCCCGTGGGTAGAGACTCTTCAAAGTCCTAGATCTCAACGGGTTTTGTCCTAGTCCTCTTTTAAGTGTCCCTTTTCTCTATTTTCCCGATCCCGACTTTCTCCATAGAAGTTAACGGCGTATCGCGGTTGTGTATTTACACTGCACGCGTCTCCCGTGGGTCCCCTGTGTCACTACCTTGGGTGGTTCCTTGTGGTCCAAGCACTTCTAGAGGCTCTAGGCCTAGTGTCTAGTTCAGTCGTGGTTCGCATACCACTTTATTGGTATATGGTTTGGTACGCCCCTAGAGCCCAAACGTGTATTTGTGCTATTACTGTGAATTAATAACTTATAACTTATGTACTTCGAACTCTAGCCTCATAAAGAGACTAGAGGGGTGTGGTTAGTAATAAATACATATATTTTGAATATATACCTGGTGTGGTGCTCTTTCATTTGGTCACTCAAGAGATTATAGACTGGTAAAACAAGCTGCTTTACATTCCTTCAAGACTTAGCCTGAAGGCTGCTCTCCATAGCTACCACTAGGATAGCTTTCAATAAGGTTGTCTTTAACCTATCTCCAATAAGGGGTTGTTTGGACTGGTGCAAGGTGCCCACTATAATTAGTGGACAGCATATACCAGGCCAACTTCTCACAATAACAACTATGATGGGGCAATGACCGACGAAGAGTAAGGGGCTGTCTACTGGCGGAGCAAGAGAGGCACAGGGTCCCACACAAGTAGGTGACAGTGAAGGGAGTGGTGTGCCTGCCTGACTTCTTCTAACTTTTGCACACTATCAAGCAGTTTGTTGAAATCAGTGTGTTAATTTGCATGTTTAATGTATGTTGTCCAAATGATTATGTTTTATTTTGAGTTACGTTTTACAGAAATTTGCTGAATGCTTTTTGCGTTGGTACATAATGTAAGGGTTACTCGAATTGCACAGCTGGTAAATTATATAAATTGGTGCACACGTTTTATTGCCATACGTAAGAACATCTGTAAAGCGCACTGATTCAGCACGTTAGCTCTAGGCACCTGACATTGCTGAGGTTTGAGGGTTTGCACACCATTTTTTTATTTTAGTCTTGAAATTTTAAAAGTGAGATCATTAATATATGTTTCACATTGTATTATCTAAAGTAATCATATTAAGTTGTTTAAAACCACTTTTCTTTATTGAATTAAGACTCAGGGAACGCTTTGGATTCAGGGCTCAAATCCCTCTTGTAACAGTGCATGACTGCTCCTCCTTAGACATTGCAGGTTGTAATATTCGTAACTCTGACAGCCCCTTCTAGCATCAACCCTCTGTGGAGCTCATCCAAACATGCTCAGGTGTAACCATGGTTTCCTGACGTGTACAATAACTACCAAACTCGGGCATCATATGTCTTTTTGTTGCTAACCTGAAGTCCACCTATTCTCACACAAATAGGATTGTTGCCATGGTGACCGCAAATAGCTTTTAGAATAAGTATTTTTTTATGACATAACTTAAACACATTGGCAGTGCCAATAGCTCTGGCTAAACACTTACAAGGTCCCAAAAGCGAGACCGATTGCATTGTAAATGCTTGTTTGTAATATGCTCGATGAGCAATGCACAGGGACTTAAATTGAATTCTCTGTTTAACTGGGAGCCAACGCAGCGTGGCCACAGCAGACGAGCTGCTGTGTTCTCAACCCCCTGCAATCTTCTCACCACATATTGCGGGCAATCTAGGTAGAAGGACTTCCCTTAATCAAAGCTAGAAAGAACCAGTGCCTGCACCACTATCTTCTGTGTAGGAGGCGGTAGGAAATCTAATATTTTTCTCAAAGTTCTTAAGATACCGTAGCAGTTGGCAGCTAGCTTCTGGACTTGGATCTCATATTAATTCATATGATAATTCCAAATTACAGTATCTATTGTAACATATGATAGAATTCCATGACAACGATTTGCTGATATTTTAAATTACTCGCCGGCCACCTAGATTGATTGTTGTCAAATGCAATCAATATATAAAATTTTAAACCCCAGCACACCCAACCGGCTTTCTACCACATCACCACATTCTTTCCGCGATACTCAGCCTTCCAAGCACCATCTCTTACAGGCAGGTAGCGGTCAACAGCAAAAACACATCACTTCTTTCGTCCAAACAATGAATAAACGAGAAGACCAAAGAATGTGCCACCGCAATCACCAAGAAAGCACCACCCCACGCAGGAAAAAAAGATAAAGCATCGCCCAAAAAACCTCATGCCCTCACACACTAAAACCATGCCAAACTCGCCATCAAATTCAATAACACCAATCATCTACAACACACGCCATTAACAACCAGACAGATCCACAAAACACAAAGAGAAAACCCTGTAGAATTCTGGGAAGGGTCAAGAAAAGACCACCATGCAACCCCACTATGACAATATGTCTCACCATAACCATATCTCAGCACATAAATATCAAGGCATCTGTTATGGTGTGAAAACCAACACCTGCAATGTTCCACGACATAAGTCCTTGGACATGAGCGCAAGATTGCCACATGTTGGCTTATGTACTATCACGCGACCACATATATACATGCATTACTAGAGTCACAGATAAGACACCGCGGAGGCCAGGACGTTAAAAACTTTAGAGTGCTTCTGCGAGGTGGTTACCTGTCTTCCTCCATGCATGTACCTATATCTCAAACAACAAAATTAAATAAACAATGGAACTAGCAATTCTTCCAGAAACACACATGGAACTTTGGTGCCAACGTTCCCCAGTTAGGATTAATGGCGCTTATTCTAAGGGCCTCAAGATTTACAGGCGCTCATTTCACTTGAGGGAATTAGCAATCCCGCAAGGTACCGTCTTTACGTGGGCTGAAATTAATACCCCATTCAGAATTTTGCATGTCAGAACGGGGGAGAATAGGCACGTTTCCCACCATTCCAAGATACAAAGCTCTTGGGGTATTGCCCCTGCACACATTTGCACAAAACTGCAGGGTTGTAGTAAACTTTGTGTATGGGTTGTTATCCCAGTTACAGTACAAACTCACATTTGTGCTCAAATCAAGATTGGTGCATCACTCGTGTTTGGGGACAAAGCTTAACCTGGGCCCCAATTTAACTTTATATACCCATAGAACAAGCATTTGAAGGACTCACTATTGGACTGGTTTGTGTTTGCACAAGTGCACTAAGGTGCTCACAAGGTTACATGTTGCCACATGACACACAATAAATACAATCACGCAAATTAGCTCAATTTATATATCAATAAATTTAAATTTGAATATATTTCTGCATTTGCATTTGGACAGAGTGAAAGGACATTGACGGACCAGCTTTAAATGTTGGATCAGCGGGGAGGAGACAGAATAAAAAGAATCATGGATATATTAAAATTTTCTCTAAAACACTTAGATCTGCTGGTGTCAAAGACAGCCCAAATAAACGAAGACTTACGTGTTCCCCATTCAAAACGCATTACTTTTGAGGGACATATGTGAAACGGCTGGAGAGTTCTTTACACTTTTCCCACATGAAAACTCTTCATAATAAACTCACGATATTTTCTTCTACTTATTGCAAAATATTATAACATTTGATGGTTCTTTTGCATTCTTTCACACCGTGGTCTCCAGTTCCTGAGGTTATTCAAAGGTCGAGGAATCCGTCCGCCTCGGATATCAAATAATAGACCAACCTCAAAGGCAAAAGGACTTAATTGGAAAACGCCTCTTGCTGTACCTGACTGGGATGGACTCGCCGCAACCTCTGCGGTAACACATGTTTCGCATGAGGGGGCGCAGAGATGTGTCCTAAACTGCAAGTCAGTGGGTTCAGCCTTACAGTGGGAGAGAATTCCTTGAGGGTGATGTCAAGTTTTCTAAGCAGTTAAAGCATGAAAAATACGGTGTTCAAGACCTTCGAGTCAATCTGGCATTTCACCAAACCAACACATTTGGGAACCATTATCAAATGTAGCAGAGAAACCCTATCCAAACACTCAGCTTCTGTTTATGTACTATTTTACTAGTCCTTTTTGACATTTCCTCTTCTTTTGAAATATTATTTTCTGTACCTAGTAGTTTGCCTCAAAACCGCGTAACTGGTTATGTGTATGACGAAATGGAAATACACACACACACACGCACAAATATATAAAGATATATGCACACATACATATGTATATATAAA
The DNA here is from genome assembly GCA_963921515.1 of Calotriton arnoldi. Classification (NCBI taxonomy): domain Eukaryota; kingdom Metazoa; phylum Chordata; class Amphibia; order Caudata; family Salamandridae; genus Calotriton; species Calotriton arnoldi. The sequence goes on from CAWUFW010029838.1 coordinate 6,562, forward strand.
TATATATATATATATTAAAAAAATTAAATTTGGCGGTCACCACAGGGTAGTTATAATTAGGTCAGTGTTTCCATAGGAAATGCATTTTTTGTGATGCTAATAACTTTTGCACCATTTTGAATAATCTCCATGAAACTTTCCAAAAGTGTGCTCTTTTTTTGCCTGGTTTGTGCAAGGAGAGTTTCGGGTTGATCTGTCAAACGGGGGTCAAGAAAAAAAGGCGGCCCTAAAACACAAAGTTCCCATGCATTTTCCATAGACTTCTTTAGGCAGGGCTACAGCAAAAACTGTTGAACAGAATTACACCAAATTTGGCAGGAAGCTCGACCTTGGACAGCCGATTGTGCTTTTGGTGATTTGGTGTAAATCCATTCAGTAGTTTTTGAGAAAGTAAGGTTCAAACATAATTGTATATCTGGATGGTTGGGTCTGAAAGCGACTCTCAAGAGTCTCACGGGAGTGCCAGTTAAAATTAGAGTATTCTGATTGGCCCAGGGAGATTTTTTTTCCCTTGGGCCATCTCACTCCCATGGGAGTCAGACTCACTCCAGAGTAGGCGCTCTGAGTGGCTTCCAGCAACATGAGAAAAATGTTGCTGACAGCCATTACAGGACTCAGGGACTTGGTCTTCTGTCCTGAAGTTAAAAAAAAAAACTAGACCCCATGGGGGGGACGGGGGGACCCACCCTGGGGCCAGTACAGTGCTTAATTTGTAAAATATAAAGTGCCAGGGCACTGACCAGGAGGCCACTGCAGCTTGCACCACCCATCGCCCTTGTCATTGCTGCCAAAACAACAACTAGCCATCTCTCTTGCATGTAAATGTGACAGTTCACATTATTCCAGGTCCCCAAAGCTAAAGGAATGGCTGGGGAGGCAGGTATTAGCGATTTTTTAATGTATATTGTTTTCCTAAACAACTGTTATACTGCTCATCTCTAAATTACATGAGCAGCGCCACCATGTGGCAGACTGCCCTAAGTGAGGTGTTGACAATTAGCTGCCGGTGCTGAGCACCGGAAACCAATTAAGTGCCGGTGCTCAGCACCGGAAAGCACCGGCTCAAATTAAGCACTGGGCCAGTATACAAAAAAATTTGCAATATTTCCCAAGCTCCCGTGGCACGTGAAAAACAGAATGGCGTCTCGGACCGCATTTTTTCAATTAAGGGGCGGTAGTGGAAGGCCCCACTCCAAGAGCCATTATAGGCCCCAGGGATCCCACCACCGGTGCAGCATTCTATGAGGGGAGGGGGCGTGCAGCTCTCCTCACAAGCATTATAGGCTCCGGGGACCCAATCCCAAGGGGCCAATTATTTTAATTGAGGGGAGCGGGGCCATGCAGCCCCCTCCGTGAGTCTTCTTTGGCCCCGAGGAGCCCACCCCTAGGGCTGAATTGCTCAAAAAAGGCTGGGAGGTGCACATCCCCCCTCCCTGAGCCTTCAAAGGCCCCAGGGACACCATCCCACAGTGCTGATTACTTTAATTAAGGGAAGGGGGCTGCATGCCCCCCTGCCTGAGCCTTCAATGGCTCCAGGAACCCCATTCCCTGGGACCGGCTCACATACTGCATCCCATGAAGCCCACCCCCGAGAGACAGTGGTTTCCCTGTCCGCACCGCTGCAGGCAGGAAAACTTGTGTTTGCCCCTGCCTGCCTGGAGCATTTTTGAATCCCTGGCCAACAGGAACAAACACAAAGTTTGCTCCCAGCGGGCGGGATATATTTATAAATGCTCCTGCTAGCTGGGAGCAAACTTGTGATCAAAGTCAAAAGTACTTTATTTCGGCATGCATGCCATAAACGTTTCCACATTCACAATTTAGCACCAATGACCAAAATGTAAAATTGCAGTATTTGGCTTTTAATGGGTAGCGACAATAAATAATATAAAAACTGAATATCTGTGAATGATAAAAAATATACAAAATATAAAATGCATCAATACATAAATATTACAATTATATTAATAAATCAATCTTATTAGGATCTCCTTAATTCGCACAGTTTCTATGTTACAACCAGCCACACAAAAGGGTGTTCTAAATGAGACAGTGCTGTCAAGTGCTCATAACTGACTCTCAAGTGTGGCCTAGCTCAGTTGATTGTATAGGAACAAGATCACATTAACACAGAGTGCAATATATGTAAACGTAGCATTGGCCCCCGTCATAATTTTCCACCTTGGATCCTATTCCTAATTCCCCACATATGGCCAAGAAACTTAGCGATACCACAGCCATACAGTGGTCTTGTGTCTGATTTAAGAATTTGCATGGCCTCCTGATAGTTGCGTGTGTTCATTTGTTTGCAAAACGGTTTTAGCCATTTTGATAAGGGCCATGCGTAAACGGGACAAGCAAACATAATATGTGCCACCGATTCACTGGGAGCCTTGCACCCAGGACAGTTTGCCGATGTAAGTGCATTGCTGTGCCATCTGTATTGGAAGTTATTCAGAGGGAGGGAGCCCAACCTAAACTGAAAGTACAGCTTGGTGTTTGTATCAAGTCGAGATAGGGTTCCAAAAAGCTGATATCTGTTGTGAAGTCTGAATTCTGTTGTTAACTTCCCCCAGGAGGATCTCTGACAGTTTACCTCTATGACCCACTCCCGGTAATGCCTCTTTATTACACTTTTTTTTAGCCAAGATGTATTAGAATTGTCCAAGGTGCCATGCAACCCTATGTCTGTTAAGATCCTCCTTATATTGTCCAACCAGATGATACTTTTACAGGTGTCAAGGTGGATTACTTCCACCATAGCAGCGGCGTAAGAGGAGAGTTCCGGGGTCGACCTAATTCTAGCGCATAATAGCAATGGGCGAAGCTTAGCTTTGTCAGAAATAGATCGTCTACCCATATCTAGCATAAGGGGATGAAGCGGGGTGCTCTGGGGCAACATCACCAAACTTCTTAAAAATGTGTGCTCTGATCTCTTGAGCTCCTCTAGGTTATAGAAACCCCATAGTTCTGACCCATATAAAGCTGAACTAACTGCTTTTAGATCGTATACTTGCAGAGCAGCGGCAGCCGGCTTACTTAGTGAAGAGCGATGTTTTTTCCCCAGGGCTCCTATTATCTGATGCGGACAGGGAAACAGACCAAAATATTGCCTCCACACAGAGTGGGAAACATAAAATGCTGCTCCCTCTGGGCGGGAGCAATGCCAGCTGGGGCCGCGGAGGCTATGGGGCTCCCCCTGTGTCCCCCAATGTGTGTATGGTGGGTTTCATGGGTGGACACTGGGGCACCCATCTTTAAATAATGCAGGCCTGGGGCCATAATAGGCTCGGGTAGGTTGGGCCGCATGGCCCCTCGTATTTAAAAAAAAAAAAGGCAAAGCAAGTTTGTGTTCTTTACAACTGCATGTTGAAAAATGATCTGAAATCCTTGGTGGAGATCAATGCATCACTGATTTATTGAAGCGCAATTTCTTCTGTAGTGACTTCCAAGATGAGTGGGTTCTTTCTTGTTGGCTCCTGGTCTGAGAGGAGAGCCCATGGTTCTTCCTTTTAATTGCTGCTGAGTGTGGAAAGGTGCCAAATCACCTTCAAACTCTGCCCGTCCGGCCCCGTCCCTTCCACGCTAGTAGTATGCAATAGTGTTCCTGCCATGTACCAGGATGATGGACAGCTCAACTCACTAAAGAGACCTGAGCACGTTTCCCACAGATTTTGATGTCACATTCTTGATGCAGAGGAGTATGAGGACATCTCCTGCAAAAAAATAAGCACTTACTTCATATAATTAAGAGGAAGTACCCATATTTGGTGTATATTCAACTCTTTGTAGTCTCATTGTCATCTCCATTCGAGGATTAAATTTGGCACTGATTTCTGTATGAATACGCTAGAGAAACAATTACATTGCCAAAATTGCACGTAAAAGGTCACTGGAGACATTACCTCATGGTCCTTTACGCAGCTGTAGTGTAGAGTATGCACTAGACCAGGTGTCTCCAACCAGTCGGTTGCGAGCTACCAGTAGCTCGCAGACACTATCAGAGTAGCTCAACGCCTTGAGTTAATTTTTAAATAAGCAAGGGGTAACATTTTCCTTTTAAAGTTAAGGGAAGGCTGTGTTTATTTTACATTATTATCATCAAGCTGTAGATAGCAGGGCCTGTTAATGAGCTTTGCTCAATCAGATTTATGACCCAGGCTGGGGCACAGAGGTGAAGAACTGAAGCACTCAAATAAAAGTCCTTGTCAACTCAATATTGGAGTGTGAGCACAAAATGATGTTTCTAAATGCTTTTAAATGGGAGAAAATTAAAAGTTACCTTGATGATTAAGTTAACTCTTCATTTTATTTTTCTCCCATTTCCAAGCATCAGATTTACAAACAGCAGGCCTCTTACTCCCAGTGGCCAGTAGACACTGTGCTAAATTTATAACTGAAAAATACAATCATTTTTTTTAAATGGGAGAAACTTAAAGTAAAAAAAATTCTTTCTTTGAACATTAAGTCTTAATGTCTTTCTCCACTTTCAATTAAGTCTTAATGTTTATGAAGCATGTTTCTTCACTTTAAATTCCTCCCATTTAAACAAATGGCTGTATTTTTCTGTTATAAATATGGCACCGTGTATACAGGCCACTGGATGCAAGACGCCTGGTGTTTGCAAATGTGACACTTGGAAATTGGAGAAAATTTAAATGATGATTTTTATGGAGTCCATATATGCATAAAGTTAACTCTTTAGTTACATTTTCTCCCACTTCAAAGAGTCGCCTACACACACAGCAGGCACCTTGCTCCCAGTGGCTGGTAGACATGGTGCACATTTATAACTAACAAATACAGCAATTATTTTAAGTGGGAGAAATTTAAAGTGCTGAAAAAGTTAACGTATTATGGACATTTTTGTTGAATACTTTTCTGCCCTTTAAATTTCTCCCATTTAAAAAATAGTTGTATGTTTATTTTATACATGTAACAGTGCCACATATGGTGAAAGGTATGTCCTGTGCAATGCACACTCTCTAACATACATACACACATGCATGCCTCAACTCCCCAAAAGGCAAACAAAGCTTTAATTTAAATTCCCTGCCCTTGACTAGCTATTCCACAAAGGACAATGCATTAGTGCAGTCCTCTGGTTCCAATAGCCACATGTTGATTGGTTGCTGTTCCAATCTTGCCTGGGCTATAAATCAAACTGTAAATGTGAAAGTGGTGGAACTCTGAAGTACATTGTATTAGTCCCTGCGGCATCAGGATAGCAGCAGGGCACCACTTACTAGATGAATAAACAAGAATATGGCGCTGGGAAACCCCCGGGTAGCTGTGCGCCTTATACAATTAAATTAATAATAATAATATTGTTGACCAGTAGGAGCAGGATTTAGATCTCACTATGATTAAAAATGCATTAGCAAAGACAGTAGGTCTCATCTGAGAAACCTATTGTTTTTGCCAGTGCTTTTTGCTATCCTAACTAGTCGCTGTAAATGTGTGTGCAGCCTATTGCAAATTGCAAGAAAATATCACTGACACAGATGTGTGCAGACCCACAACTGCCATCTTTCAATGCATGTTTAATTTTTATGAAAATGCCATTCCAAAATGGCTACCGTGGATGCATGTGCTACCACAGTAGTCAGCTTTGGGTGGTGTGGATGCAGCACAAGGCAAGAGAGGATTGAGAAAGGGACAGAAAATAGTCCCTCTAATACACTGCAAAGAAGGGTCGGCTGTTAGCAGTGGAAGTATAGCTTTTCCAGTGTGGGCACTGACACCCAAGTGCTCCTGGGGGGAACAAACACAAGAATTAGGAACTGGGAGGTTAAACAGACAACAAAGCTATCCAACTATGAGCAAGGAACTGCCCAAAAACAGACGACTCTGTAATGTATTGGGAAAAAATAGGTATGGTTAACATACAGTTTTTAAAGGAAGCTAGCTCCATCACCGTTGGTAATAAAATAGGCAGGAAACTGTTTTAAGATGTCTGAGATAATGCCTGGATCATTGGTCAAAAGAATTGTCTTGTGACTGCAACAAACTGAAGCTATAAAAAATCATTCACAGTTATTTCTCCCTCGCAAAACTGCACGTTTCATCAAGCTAAATCAAATGTTTGTCCAAGAAAGGAGAAAATGTGGGAAATCTCTTAGAAGCTTGCCATGTAAATATCTCACACTTCATCACTAAGATATTACAGCGATGAGTTCCTTTGTCTGGGCAAATATTTATAATGCACAATGGAAATTGCTGTAAGACACATCTATATGACATTACTCAAGTCTGAGTCTGGTGAAAGTGGTCTGTGAGGTATGTATGCCAGGCATGTATACCTGGTGTGTTTATAGGTTTGTATGAGATGCAATGTTTTATTGATGTGACATACATATGATTTGTATTATTTTAATACAAGTACAACTGCAAGCTTGACTTTATAAAAATATGTTGACTATTAATAATTGTGGTTACTGTGTTACAATTTATTTCTAAGCACAATGCATTTTGAGAATTACGCTATGTTTTAATTGCTAATAATTAATTGCTAATACTGATTAAAGTGCTACATATTAGTAATAAGAAAAATGTACAGCAGTCAGTTGCATATGTGGCTAGGCACATGGTTTAGAAAGTTTGATAAAACCATTATCAATGATCCCAAAATAGACTAAAATAGCACATTGGCCAGTGTCTTTAGGATTTTGGGTGTCACTGGAAGACTAAATTTGTGGGCTCCTGTAATGGAACGAATTTGAATGGTATTACCCATTTACAGCTAATTGAAGCCTGCATGATGCCAAAAATACTAAATATACATTAACCTTTAACAGGGCCACAAAAACAAACAGTGGATCTATGTATTGCTCGGACCCCAAAAATCCTTAAGATGATACTGGGTAAAGAGACAGAGACAGATGTAGGTAGAGAGGGAGATAAATTTAGATAGAAAATTAGACTAGAAAGATGTCTAATAGAGAGAAAGTTCACTATCCAAAGGGGGGCATTGAAAGGTGGTGTCCCTGTGCAGTTGCCCACTTTGCCCATGCTTTAAAACTTCTCTGCCTTGGCCCATATTTACTAATCATTAGTGTGGGTATTCATATGCTGCAAAGTGGGGCAAACAGCAGTATCAATTAACTTTCAGGTGCAAAAGTCATTTTGCAATGAAAGCTGACACAAGTGCAGTCCAAACACTCTGCGCTGGTTTGTGTGAAACCCCCAAGTATGCCTGCAGGTTAGACATTTGAGCGTGGCCTGTGCAAAAAAACACCATAGACTGTAATGACGTGAAATAGTGCAATAGCCCATCCACAAAATGTATGCTAAAAAATTACATGGAATGAAAGGTGCAAACATTTCAAGGAGTCTTTACATTCTATATAAGACCCCAAAACACCCTACACCTCTAGTAAAGTCACAATAGAGGTTGTAATGCCCAGATAGATACTACAACTCCAGCAGTTGGTAGCAATGACCCCAGGGTGTCCTTCTGACTGGTGGCACTATCTTCCCGATGGTGAATCTGTGTGGCGTTGGTCTTCACTATGTCTGAGGCAATGATACTGCTGGATGCCCATCACATTCACCGAGGCCCTTGAATCAATAACTGCCTTGACCACTGAGCCAGCGATTTCCACCTTGCAGGAAGGCTGGGTCCATCTGTGTCTCTTGAGGTCATTAGTGAAAGAGATGAGAAAAATCTCCTCTTCATCATCTGGTGACTAGTCTTCAAGCTGGTGCTTTGGGTAGGGTGCGCGGCTGGTGGTGCCCAAGGGTTCAGTCTCATTGAGGGAGAGTTGGCGTATGGTTCAATATGGGGGCCACCGTCCTCTTGCGCTTCTCCCCCGTGTCTCCGTGGCATACTAATGCAAAGTGATTTGCTTTGCCACATGCCATGTGTGGGGCAGTCATCCATGGGGTTTTTGTCTCGTCCACAGTTCCTTCATTGAGCAGTGGCTTGAGAGGTGTTTTGCATCCTTGTCCTTGGCTTGCTGGTCTTCCTTTTTGTCTACATCGCATCGCCGCTCTCCACCTTCACCGCTGGAGGTCTCTCTGGGGGTTGGGTGATCGCGATGTCCATCTCGGTGGCCCTGGCTGTGGCCAGGTCATCGGATCTGGCCATGATGAGTATGTCATCGAGCACAATATTTGGTTGGCGCAGGATAAGCTCCACAGTTTTTGTCGCTGCACCCTTGAATGATTTGCACCCTTACTTCTTTTGCTTCGCTATCCACAGTGCAGGTGTTGGCTAGTTCGCGCAGCCACGCTTAAAATGTGTTGATTGATTCGCCTTCTGGCTGGTGCGCTTGGCAGAGTTTTAATCGTATGAAATCAGGAGTTAATTGAGGATCAAAGTGCGCATTGAGCGTTCTCACTGCAGCATCATAGTCGTTCATTGCCCCAGTGTTACAAAGGTGTTCAAAGAGTTTGTAAATTTCATCACCTGCATAGAAGAGTAGAAGGGAGCGTTTGATGGCTCCGTCCATTTCGCTGGTGGTGATAAAATAGTTTTCTAGCCTTCCAACCCAGGTTTTCCAATGAGGGGAGGCAGTCGGGTGTTCGGCGAGTTCACTGAATGGTTGGAGCACCCCTACTAAAGCGTGTTGTGTAGTATAGGGTCATGGTGGTTGTCCTTGTGGGGGTGTCACATTTGTGTCTTCAGCCATAATGGGTGTGCTCTCCATGTTGCACAAAGCTGGTGAAGAGCAGTTGGGCTATGATGGTGCAGGTTCTGTGGTTGGCCTTTTCCCTGTGTGCCCCGTCTGTTGCAGTTGGGGTTGGGGCTTGGTGCGCTCTTCCTGCCTGAAGCCACCATTTGGTTAGTGTGGTATGCCATGCTTGATGTGCACTATCTTGTTTAAAGCAACACTTTGTGCCTGTTTTCCTTTTGGTTGGCTTGTCAATGTGCAGTGGCTACGTCAAGACATTCCTTATAATCACATGCTTTTGCCCCCTTTTTTCCTTTTTTATTGTTTTTTTCCAGTTACATTTGGCTTTCATTTTAAAAAAATCATCCATCAGAAATGCAGCTGCTATCTAAGCAGTGCAACCTCAAACACAAGTCACATATTAGAAACAGTAGTCAACGCAAATGAGTATTGTTTTCCAATTTAAACAAGCATTGGCATAGCCAATAGGTCTCGCTTTGGGGCCTTATAAGTGTTTAGCCAGAGCTATTGACTTTGCCAATGTCTTCAAGCTGTGCTGTAGAGAAGTGTGGCTGCTGTGCGGCATGCTGAAAAGTTATAATAAAAAAGTGTCAGAAGCATTTTTGTTACTTTATATATGACCAAGAAGGCATTATGTAAAACTGAACGACCATATTAAAAAAAGTATTTACAATAAAAAATTTCCTCAGTTTTCTTTTGTTCTTGCAATGCTGGCAACGTGTTTCTGCCTATTGCAAGGGTTGTTTGTTAAAGCTTTTTTTTGAGGGGGCATAAACAATCGGAGGGTGAAGGTTGGGAACTAGTACCTGTATTATAACACTAGCAGCGGCCAGACGCTAGGGGAGAATCAACAGATGCCAGATTCTGAGAGCAGGCTGAGGTGGTGCTGAGTGATGCTGAGGTGGTAGTGGTGGTGGTGGTGACTGTTGCGGAGACGATGCTGAGGTGATGCTGAATGATACTCAGGTGTTGCTGAGTGATACTGCTGTGGTACTGAGTGATGCTGTGGTGGTGCTGAGTGATATTGTCTTGGTGCTGAGTGATGCTGTGGTGGTGCTGAGTGATGCTGTGGCGGCGCTGAGTGATGCTGTGGCGGCGCTGAGTGATGCTGTGGCGGCCCTGAGTGATGCTGTGGTGGCGGTGAGCGATGCAGTGGCGGTGCTGAACGATGCTGTGGCGGTGCTGAGCGATGCTGTGGCGGCCCTGAGTGATGCTGTGGTGGCACTGAGTGATGCTGTGGTAGCGCTGAGCGATGCAGTGGTGGCGCTGAGTGATGCTGTGGTGGCGCTGAGTGATGCTGTGGTGGCGCTGAGTGATGCTGTGGTGGTGCTGAGTGATGCTGTGGTGGCGCTGAGTGATGCTGTGGTGGCGCTGAGTGATGCTGTGGTGACGCCGAGTGATGCTGTGGTGACGCCGAGCGATGCTGTGGTGGCGCTGAGCGATGCTGTGGTCGCGCTGAGCGATGCTGTGGTGGCGCTGAGCGATGCTGTGGTGGCGCTGAGTGATGCTGTGGTGGTGCTGAGTCATCCTGTGGTGGTGCTGAGTCATCCTGTGGTGGTGCTGAGTGATGCAGTGTTGGCCCTGAGTGATGATGTGGTGTCGCTGAGTAAAGCTATGGTGGCGCGGAGTGATGATGTGGTGGCGCTGAGTGATGCTGTGGTGGCGCTGAGTGATGCTGTTGTGGCGCTGAGTGATGCTGTGGTGGCGCTGAGTGATGCTGTTGTGGCGCTAAGTGATGCTGTGGTTGTGCTGAGTAATGCTGTGGTTGTGCTGAGTGATGCTGTGGTTGCACTGAGTGATGCTGTGGTTGCACTGAGTGATGCTGTGATGGCGTTGAGTGATACTGTGATGGCGTTGAGAGATGTTGTGTTGGTGCTGAGTGATGCTGTGCTGGCTCTGATTGATGCTGTGCTGGCTCTGATTGATGCTGTGGTTGCGCTGAGTGATGCTGTGGTGTTGCCGAGTGAGAGATAGAGTGAAGATATAATGCCCAATTAGAGAGGGTGGTGAGAGAGAAAGAGAGAGAAAGGGTGTACATAGAATAAAGAGTGGAGCGGGATAGAGAGAGAGAGAAAGAAGGAGAGAGAGTGAATGAAGGAGTTTGAAAGAGAAACAGATAAAGGGGTGAGAGAGAATGAAAGGCTAAAAAAGATAGAGAGGGGAGAGTTAATTAAGTAGAGAGAGAATTAGAGAGGGGAGAGAGAGAGAGAGAGAAGGAGAGAGACAATAAGAGTGGGGGTGTGGAGTTTAAATAGAGTGAAGAAGTAACGCGGAAAAAGTAACCTTAAATATAGCTTTGTGCTTTGCGCGAATAAATATAAAAAAAAAACAGTGAGAGACAAAAATACTGATAATTAGGCTGTGACTCCCAATATAAAACAAATAGCGATATAAGGTGAAATCAACCCACCGAAGCAATATTTCTAACTAGACAAAAAAAAGCTTGCATTTCAATGCTAATCGCTGTTGTTTTTCATGTGACTGTAGTCAAGGGCCCTCAGTTGGTAATGTGAGCTGCTGCTGCGATTGAAACATCAGAGTCCAGAGAGTTAATGAGCCATGACGAGGAAATGAGGAAGAGATAGGAAACCCAGATGCCAGCTGCGCGTGCACGCCATCGTGAACTCATCTGGTCGCCAGCCGAAAGCCAGTGTTTGCACTTCCAAAACCCACTTACTAAAACTCTCGGCCAGACCAGCGCAAGCGCTGGTGCAGGCCGAGACCTAAAAAACATTCAGTATATATTGTGAAATGGTAAAACCCATTCGTTTACGGGGAAAAGATGCAAATCTTACTTGTGATGGACCAAATCTCAGAATTAATCCAACTATGCTGACCACCCACTGAGAGTATATTATTGGTAATTATATTCATTTGCCCATTTGAAACAGAGAGAAACCCTGCCATCTACTGTTCAAACGCGTGGTAAAGTCTTGTGTTGTAATGACTTGCGTGTCAACTGTCATTTAAATGTAAAAAATGCGTGGTTGATGCTATACATCGCAAAAACTTCAGAGTAAAGGCTGTTCACCGGAGGCGCGCGCCGGCGGCAAACCAAAATGGCCGCTCC
>CAWUFW010029839.1:0-18266 GCA_963921515.1 Calotriton arnoldi
TGTTGTACTTCGTTCAGTTACGTATTGCTTGATGTTTCAGGGTTTAGGGCAGTGCAGTGGTGTTCGGGCAGTGTAGGGGGTCGTGCTGGGGGTGGTGTTTCAGGGTTTAGGGCAGTGCAGTGGTGTTCCGGCAGTGTAGGAGGTCGTGCAGGGGGTGGTGTTTCAGGGTTTAGGGCAGTGCAGTGGTGTTCCGGCAGTGTAGGGGGTCGTGCTGGGGGTGGTGTTTCAGGGTTTAGGGCAGTGCAGTGGTGTTCGGGCAGTGTAGGGGTGTCGTGCTGAGGGGTGGTGTTTCAGGGTTTAGGGCAGTGCAGTGGTGTTCGGGCAGTGTAGGGGGTCGTGCAGGGGGTGGTGTTTCAGGGTTTAGGGCAGTGCAGTGGTGTTTGGGCAGTGTAGGGGGTCGTGCAGGGGGTGGTGTTTCAGGGTTTAGGGCAGTGCAGTGGTGTTCGGCCAGTGTAGGTGGTCTTGCTGGGGCTGGTGTTTCAGGCTTTGGCAGTGCAGTGGTGTTCGGGCAGTGTAGGGGGTCTTGCTGGGGGTGGTGTTTCAGGGTTTAGGGCAGTGCAGTGGTGTTCGGGCAGTGTAGGGGGTCTTGCTGGGGCTGGTGTTTCAGGGTTTAGGGCAGTGCAGTGGTGTTCGGGCAGTGTAGGGGGTCGTGCTGGGGCTGGTGTTTCAGGGTTTAGGGTAGTGCAGTGGTGTTCGGGCAGTGTAGGGGGTCGTGCTGGGGCTGGTGTTTCAGGGTTTAGGGCAGTGCAGTGGTGTTCGGGCAGTGTAGGCGGTCGTGCTGGGGCTGGTGTTTCAGGGTTTAGGGCAGTGCAGTGGTGTTCGGGCAGTGTACGGGGTTGTGCTGGGGCTGGTGTTTCAGGGTTTAGGGCAGTGCAGTGGTGTTCGGGCAGTGTAGGGGGTCGTGCTGGGGGTGGTGTTTCAGGGTTTAGGGCAGTGCAGTGGTGTTCGGGCAGTGTAGGGGATCGTGCAGGGGGTGGTGTTTCAGGGTTTAGGGCAGTGCAGTGGTGTTCGGGCAGTGTAGGGGGTCGTGCTGGGGGTGGTGTTTCAGGGTTTAGGGCAGTGCAGTGGTGTTCGGGCAGTGTAGGGGTCGTGCAGGGGTTGGTGTTTCAGGGTTTAGGGCAGTGCAGTGGTGTTCGGGCAGTGTAGGGGTCGTGCTGGGGCTGGTGTTTCAGGGTTTAGGGCAGTGCAGTGGTGTTCGGGCAGTGTAGGGGGTCTTGCTGGGGGTGGTGTTTCAGGGTTTAGGGCAGTGGTGTTCGGGCAGTGTAGGGGGTCTTGCTGGGGGTGGTGTTTCAGGGTTTAGGGCAGTGCAGTGGTGTTCGGGCAGTGTAGGGGGTCTTGCTGGGGGTAGTGTTTCAGGGTTTAGGGCAGTGCAGTGGTGTTCGTGCAGTGTAGGGGGTCGTGCTGGGGATGGTGTTTCAGGGTTTAGGGCAGTGCAGTAGTGTTCGGGCAGTGTAGGGGGTCGTGCAGGGGGTGGTGTTTCAGGGTTTAGGGCAGTGCAGTGGTGTTCGGGCAGTGTAGGGGGTCGTGCTGGGGGTGGTGTTTCAGGGTTTAGGGCAGTGCAGTGGTGTTCGGGCAGTGTAGGGGGTCGTGCTGGGGGTGGTGTTTCAGGGTTTAGGGCAGTGGTGTTCGGGCAGTGTAGGGGGTCTTGCTGGGGGTGATGTTTCAGGGTTTAGGGCAGTGCAGTGGTGTTCGGGCAGTGTAGGAGGTCTTGCTGGGGGTAGTGTTTCAGGGTTTAGGGCAGTGCAGTGGTGTTCGGGCAGTGTAGGGGTCATGCTGGGGGTGGTGTTTCAGGGTTTAGGGCAGTGCAGTGGTGTTCGGGCAGTGTAGGGGGTCGTGAAGGGGTGGTGTTTCAGGGTTTAGGGCAGTGCAGTGGTGTTCGGGCAGTGTAGGGAGTCGTGCTAGGGTATGTGTTTCAGGGTTTAGGGCAGTGCAGTGGTGTTCGGGCAGTGTAGGGGTCGTGCAGGGGCTGGTGTTTCAGGGTTTAGGGCAGTGCAGTGGTGTTCGGGCAGTGTAGGGGGTCGTGCTGGGGGTAGTGTTTTAGGGTTTAGGGTAGTGCAGTGGTGCTTGTGTAGTGTAGGGGGTCGTGCTGGGGGTAGTGTTTTAGGGTTTAGGGTAGTGCAGTGGTGTTTGTGTAGTGTAGGGGGTCATGTTTTAGGGTAGTGCAGTGGTGTTTGGGTAGTGTAGGGGGTCGTGCTGGGGTAGTGTTTTAGGATTTAGGTTAGTGCAGTGGTGTTTGGGTAGTGTAGGGGGTCGTGCTGGGGGTAGTGTTTTAGGGTTTAAGGTAGTGCAGTGGTGTTTGTGTAGTGTAGGGGGTCGTGCTGGGGGCAGTGTTTTAGGGTTTAGGGTAGTGCAGTGGTGCTTGTGTAGTGTAGGGGGTCGTGCTGGGGGTAGTGTTTTAGGGTTTAGGGTAGTGCAGTGGTGTTTGTGTAGTGTAGGGGGTCATGTTTTAGGGTAGTGCAGTGGTGTTTGGGTAGTGTAGGGGGTCGTGCTGGGGGTAGTGTTTTAGGATTTAGGTTAGTGCAGTGGTGTTGGGATAGTGTTTTAGGGTTTAGGGTAGTGCAGTGGTGTTTGTGTAGTGTAGGGGGTCATGCTGGGGGTAGTGTTTTAGGGTTTAGGATAGTGCAGTGGTGCTTGTGTAGTGTAGGGGGTCGTGCTGGGGTAGTGTTTTAGGGTTTAGGGTAGTGCAGTGGTGTTTTTGTAGTGTAGGGGGGTCATGTTTTAAGATGCAACGCTCCAATACCTGACCAGTCTGCACTACATAAAACTACAAAAAACTAAAAATAAAAGTGTTTTGCACACTTTTGTCATTGGGCTATATGTGGGCTACATCTGGGTAATATTTGTGCTACATTTGGGCTCTTTTTCACTGGTGGCCATCTTGGAAGACTTCTTTGTTATGAAGTTTCCTAATTTCCTCATTTACTGCAGTCTCCTCAGTAGGAAATGCTTTCAGTTTTTACTTTGATTCCATCAAGAAGGCATTCAGATGTGTCACACATTTGCCATAAATTCAGAATGTTATTACTCTAGTTGTTCATTAGATCACTGTAGTAAAGCTACTGCTCACCAAGGAGTTAACTGGAAGTCTACTGCTGGTATTGAAAGTGATTGTTTCAGTCTGCATGTCAGAATTTTCTAATGAAATAGAAGAGGATTTGAGATCTCACTTAAAACATGCACTAAATTTTCTTTTGCAGCACTAACCATAATTTCTATGGCAAAATGAACCCCCTCATTTTGTTCCTTTTTAAATTAAATGTTTTAAGTGTTACCAGTTTATTCCAATCAAGATGGCTTCAGGTGTGCCATACTTTTGTCATAAGTAAGACTGTTAGTGCTCTAGTTGTTCTTTAGAACACTCTGGGAAGCTGCAGTAGAACACAAAGGCATCAACTGACAGGCTGCTCCTGTTGAAATATAACAGGAAGATATTTGAGATCACACTTGAAACATGTCCTAATTTTTCTTTCCAGAGCACTAACCATAATTTCTATGACAAGATGAACCCCATCATTTTGTTCCTTTTTAAATTAAATGTTTTAAGTGTTACCAGTTTATTCCAATCAAGATGGCTTCAGGTGTGCCATACTTTTGTCATAAGTAAGGCTGTTAGCACTCTGGTTGTTCTTTAGAACACTCTGGGAAGCTGCAGTAGAACACAAAGGAATCAACTGACAGTCTCTGCCCTTGTTGGATGTACATGTTTTACTGAGAATGTCAGACTTCATTCTCACATGACTGAGAAAGATAATGTGAATTTACAGAAAATATGCTCTCATTTTAGCTTCTGGGGCACCTTCCAAAACTGTATGGGACAAGCATGTGAAAATAGTTTTCTCTCAAACATGATTCATGATATCCCAGCAGAAGGTTTTTCACAGGGTAAAATCACCTTAGAACACACCACAATTCCTGAAATTAGTATGGTACCATCAACAAATGAATTCTAATGTAACTAAAGTCTGTTATCACCCTTTATAGTTCTCCTTTTGGTAACCCTCAAAATCTTCGATTCACTACAATGCATTTCAATGGGGTACTATCATTTATATTGGTCCCAAGATGGCTGCCAGCAATTCCAGGATGAAGTGCTGACAGCCAATCAGATCTCACGATGACATGTGTGGTTAGGCTCCGCCCAGATATATATGTGTTTTTACTTTTGATTTTCTCAGCAACTACTGAGCAGATTTACACCATTTAACAAAAGGGTTCTTTTTGAACCAAGAACTACCTCTTTGCCAAATTTGGTGTAATTCCGTTCAGCAGTTCGAGCTGTAGCCTTGCATAAAGTTTCCTATGGGAAATTGATTTTTTGACTCTTATTTTTTTAATTTCTCCGCAACTACTGAACGGATTTACACCATTTAACAAAAGGGTTCTTTCTGAACCAAGAACTACCTCTTTGCCAAATTTGGTGTAATTCCGTTCAGCAGTTCGGGCTGTAGCCGTGTCTAAAGTTTCCTATGGGAAAATGAATGGGGAAAACACGTTTTGGGACCCCCCTTTTTCTCGGCCCCCGCTTGACGAATCACCCTGAGACTTTCAGGGTAGGAGCGGACTGGAGCGGGCCATAAAGTTTGAATATTTCGCGAAGATTCGTCAACCGACGCAAGAGTTATTTCAAATAGAATGTCGCGGATTTCCTATGGAAAATAGGTCCTAACTATAACTATCTACTGGCGACCGCCAGTAGATAATATATATATATATATATATATATATATATATATATATATATATTACACCTACTGGTGGTCGCCAGTAGGTAGTTATAGTTAGGACCTATTATCCATAGGAAATTCGTAACATTCTTTTCCCAATAACTGTGGCGCCGGTTGATGAATCTTCGCAAACCTTCAAAACTTATGACCGCGCTCCGGTCAGCTCCTATCTTGAAAGTTTCGGGGTGATTCGGCAAGCAGGGGCCGAGAAAAAAGGGGGGTCCCAAAACGTGTTTTCTCCATAATAATTCCCATAGGAAAATTTAGACACGGCTACAGCCCGAACTGCTGAACGGAATTACAACAAATTTGGCAAAAGGTAGTGCTTGGTTCAGAAAGCGCCCTTTTTTTAAATGGTGTAAATCCGTTCAGTAATTCCAGAGAAATTCAAAAATAAGAGTCAAAAAATCAATTTCCCATAGGAAACTTTATGCAAGGCTACAGCCGAAACTACTG
Organism: Calotriton arnoldi; assembly: GCA_963921515.1. NCBI lineage: Eukaryota > Metazoa > Chordata > Amphibia > Caudata > Salamandridae > Calotriton > Calotriton arnoldi. The sequence continues at coordinate 5,181 of CAWUFW010029839.1, forward strand.
AATTTGGCAAAAGGGTAGTGCTTGGCTCAGAAAGCGACCTTTTTAAAAATGGTGTAAATCCGTTCAGTAGTTGTTGAGAAAATCAAAAATAAAAGTTTCGATATTTAGAGGCACAGAGGATCCGCGGACCCTCCCGACCACGAGCTTCATGCTAATTGGCTGTCAACACTCCAAACCAGGAAGTGTTGGCAGCCATCTTGTGCCTCGGTAGTACTGAGGCACAAGAAAACAGAAAAACTAAGGCGCAAAACAAGAAAAGGGGGCAGGGTAGAAACACCCTGACCCCCTAGGCCTGCTCAGGGAGTCCCACAAGGACCCTCAGGGCCCAAAAAAGCATTTTTTTTTTTTTTAAATGGCGAAATTCGCGTAGGATCCGCAAATCCCGCCATGTAGAAAAAAAAACAAAGCGCGGTCTCCCGCGCTTCGTTAATATTTAGCCCCCGGGTGGACCAAGTCCCGGGGGCATGCAAATATTTAATAGCGAGGGCCCAGGGAGGCCCCCGCAGCCCCGGGGACCGCCACCCCCCGGGGCTTTCCATAAATATTTGCGGGGGGCTCATGGGCCCCCCGCAGCCCCGGGGACCGCCACCCCCGGGGCTTCTTATTTTAATGTATGGGGGGGCCTCAAAGGCCCCCCCAAGCCCCGGAGACAGCCACCCCCGGGGTTTTCATTCATTATTTAGCAGGGGGCACACGTCCCCCCCGCTGCACCGGGGTTTTTAAAAAAATAAAAGACCTGTGTGGGGGGCTCGAGCCCCCCCACACGCCCCAGGGACCGCCACCTCCCTGGGGCACTAGTATTAAATTGGGGGTCCGTAATGGACCCCCGGGATCACCACCTCCCCGGGGCTGTGCAATTGTTGGGAGGGGGGCCGTGCGGCCCCCCTCCTGGAGCCCTTCATGGCCCTGGGGACCACCACCCCCCAGGGCCGGCTCCTGCAGTGTCCCGGAGTGCCCACCCCCGGGACACTGCTGTTTGCAATGACAGGGCGATACCAAAGGGGATGATGGACAGAGCGCCTGAGCAAATCAAACACTCACCCCCAGTCAACTGATCTGGGTTTAATCCATCATCATTCTTTAGCTCACTCCACCACCCCAGTTCAGACATGGCCATATGCAAATCAGTCTGACCCTGTGCCTCATGGGAACAGTCCAGCCTGAACTGCCAAGCCATGTCTTCCCTGGACCGGAAACAAGCATCCTGGGACCGGTTTCTGGCTATTCAGCCGTCATCAGCCAGGATAGCTTGAATCCAGTGGCAAAGTGAGCAAGGACCAACGTCTGGGCATGCCCTGCCAACTTAGGACGAACAAGCGATACCAAAGGGGATGATGGACAGAGCGCCTGAGCAAATCAAACACTCACCCCCAGTCAACTGATCTGGGTTTAATCCATCATCATTCTTTAGCTCACTCCACCACCCCAGTTCAGACATGGCCATATGCAAATCAGTCTGACCCTGTGCCTCATGGGAACAGTCCAGCCCGCACTGCCAAGCCATGTCTTCCCTGGACCGGAAACAAGCATCCTGGGACCGGTTTCTGGCTATTCAGCCGTCATCAGCCAGGATAGCTAGAATCCAGTGGCAAAGTGAGCAAGGGACCCACGTCTGGGCATACCCTGCCAACTTAGGGCGAACAAAGCAATACCAAAGGGGATGATGGACAGAGCGCCTGAGCAAATCAAACACTCACCCCCAGTCAACTGATCTGGGTTTAATCCATCATCATTCTTTAGCTCACTCCACCACCCCAGTTCAGACATGGCCATATGCAAATCAGTCTGACCCTGTGCCTCATGGGAACAGTACAGCCCGAACTGCTAAGCCATGTCTTCCCTGGACCGGAAACAAGCATCCTGGGACCGGTTTCTGGCTATTCAGCCGTCATCAGCCAGGATAGCTTGAATCCAGTGGCAAAGTGAGCAAGGGACCCACGTCTGGGCATACCATGCCAACTTAGGGCGAACAAAGCGATACCAAGGGGGATGATGGACAGAGCTCCTGAGCAAATCAAACACTCACCCCCAGTCAACTAATCTGGGTTTAATCCATCATCATTCTTTAGCTCACTCCACCACCCCAGTTCAGACATGGCCATATGCAAATCAGTCTGACACTGTGCCTCCTGGGAACAGTCCAGCCCAAACTGCCAAGCCATGTCTTCCCTGGACCGGAAACAAGCATCCTGGGACCGGTTTCTGGCTATTCAGCCGTTATCAGCCAGGATAGCTTGAATCCAGTGGCAAAGTGAGCAAGGGACCCACGTCTGGGCATACCCTGCCAACTTAGGGCGAACAAAGCGATACCAAAGGGGATGATGGACTGCCGCACGGCCCCCCTCCTGGAGCCCTCCATGGCCCTGGGGACCGGCACCCCCCAGGGCCGGCTCCTGCAGTGTCCCGGGGTGCCTACCCCCGGGACACTGCTGTTTGCAATGGCAGGACGGGAGCCGCGGGGCTCCCGCCCTGTCATTGCAAACTCTGCTTTGCTTCATTGAAGCGAGAGCAGGAAACCTGCTCTCGCTTCAATGAAGCAAAGCAAGTTGCTTTTCCATAAGGGGAGCTGCATGTCAGCAGCTCCACTTGTGGAAAAGCAATGCCAGCTCCCGCAGGACGCGGGAGCCGGCAGGACCGTGGGGGATTGGGGACCCCCGCCACGGTCCCTAGCGAGAGGCCAGGCCCCGGGGGTTGGGGTCCCCAGGGCCATGAGTGGCCCGGGAGGGGGGCCATGTGGCCCCCCTCCCCCATAATAAAAAATTAAATACAAAAAAAAACACGCAAAGGCTGGCCCCGGGGGATGGGGTCCCCGGGGCCATAAATGGCCTGAGGAGGGGGGCCATGCAGCCCCCCTCCAATTATTTAAAAAAAACAAAAACAATGGCCATGCCCGGAGATGGTGTCCCCGGGGCCGGAAATGGCCTCAGGAGAGGTCCACGCAGCCCCCTTCCGTTTTTATAATTTAACAAAATAGGGGTCAGGCCCTCGGGGATGGGGTCCCCAGGGCCCAAAAATAGGAAAAGAGGGGGACACAAGCCCCTTCTAAGAAAATAAATTTAAAAAGACCGGCATCGCGCCGGAGGCCCACCCCTCCCCTGCAGCACTCTGCAAACGCGCCCCCTGGCGCGTTGTAAGATGGGGAACTAATTCCCCTTGAATACTGGGGGTCCCTGAGGGCCAGCTAGCCCATCAGGAATCTCCAGTATGCGCCAGGGAGCTGCGTTGCAGAGAGGTGTTCATAGGCCACGCCCTTTTTACACCTCTCTGCAACGCAGCTCTGTGGCGCTTACTGGAGGTACCTGGTGGGCTAGTTGAACTCCAGGGACCCTCAGGATTCAAGGTGACTTTATCCCCCAACTTAAACGTGCCACGGGGCGCGTTTGCACAGTGGTGAAGGGAGGGGGCGGGGCCTGAGGTGACATGTGTGCAAACACGCCCTGTGGCGTGTTTAAAGTTGGGGAATGAATTCCCCTTGAATATTGAGGGTCCCTGGGGGCCAACTAGCCCACCAGGTACCTCCAGTATGCGCCAGGCAGCTGCGTTGCAGAGAAGTGTTCAGAGGCCATGCCCCTTTTTACACCTCTCTGCAACACAGCTCTGTGGCGCTTACTGGGGGTACCTGGTGGGTTTAGTTGGACCCCAGGGACCCTCAGGATTCAAGGGGACTTTATCCCCCAACTTAAAACACGCCACGGGCGCCTTTGCACAGTGGTGAAGGGAGGGGGCGGGGCCTGAGGTGACATGTGTGCAAACACTCCCTGTGGCGCGTCTTAAGTTGGGGAATTAATTCCTCTTCAATCCTGAGGGTCCCTGGGGTCCAACTAGCCCACCACGTACCTCCAATAATCACCACAGAGCTGTGTTGCAGAGTGGTGTAAAAAGGGCGTGGCCTGGGCCACCTCTCTGCCAACGCAGCGCAGTGGCGCTTACTGGAGGTACCTGGTGGGCTAGTTGGACCCCAGGGACCCTCAGGATTGAAGAATTAATTCCACAACCTAAACGCACGCACAGGGCGTGTTTGCACATGTCACCTCAGGCCCCGCACCCTCCCTTCACCACTTTGCAAATGCGCCCCCTGGCGCATTGTAAGTTGGGGAATTAATTCCTCTTCAATCCTGAGGGTCCCTGGGGGCCAACCAGTCCACCAGGTACCTCCAGTAAGCGCCACAGACCTGCGTTGCAGAGATGTGGTCCAGGCAAAGCCCCTTTTTGCACCTCTCTGCAACGCAGATCTGTGGCGCTTACTGGAGGTACCTGGTGGGCTAGCTGGACCCCAGGGACCCTCAGGATTCGAGGGGACTTAATCCCCCAACTTAAAAAGTGCCATGGGGCGTGTTTACACAGTGGTGAAGGGAGGGGCCTGAGGTGACGTGTGCAAACACGCCCGTTGGCGTGTTTTAAGTTGGAGAATTAATTCCCCTTCCATCCTGAGGGCCCCTGGGGGCCAGCTAGCCCACCAGGTACCTCCAGTAAGCGCCACTGCGCTGCGTTGCAGAGAGGTGGTCCAGGCCATGCCCCTTTTCACCTCTCTGCGCAAGCTCTGTGGCGCTTACTGGAGGTAAATGGTAGGCTTGTTGGCCCCAAAGGGTCTCAGGATGGAAGAATGATCCAACTAAAACACGCCAGCGGGCGTGTTGCACACGTCACCTCAGGCCCCGCCTCCCTTCACCACTGTGCAAAGCGCGCCCAGTGGCGGGTTTTAAGAGGTAGTTTTAATCCCCCTGCCCTATTATGTACTAGGGCCTTACAGAGGAGGTCATGCTAATCACAGGGGTACCGCAACGCATAGTGTTCCCTAGTGTATGTAGGTGTTTTCACTGTATTCTAAGTGTCTTTTATCATAGCACTGGCTCTAGGCCTGGTTAGTCAGCGTCAGTTACCACCAGTACCCGTCTGAAAAAGTTGTGGGCATAGAATGATTTTGCAACAAGGCCTCTTTCTTTTCCTCTGTTGGTTCTTTCTGCACGTCTTGCTTCTTCCTGCAATTTTCTTTATCTTTGTGGACTTCTGTTGCCTCTTTCTGCATTTCTTTTGCTTCTTTCTGTGCGTTTTTTCTTCTTTCTTCACATGTCCTATCTCTGTAGGCATAGTTAGAAACTAGGATTTAAAAAACCTTTGAAATTCACTTAAAAAACCATAGGTTTCAGACACGTTATAGTTAGTAATTAGCATTTAAAAAACCTTTGAAATTCACTGAAAAAACCATAGGTTTCAGGCACGTTTCAGTTAGAAATTAGCATTTAAAAAACCTTAGAAATTCACTGAAAAAACCATAGGTTTTAGGGAAAGTTATAGTTAGTTGGACATTTCACTCGTACAAAACCATAGAAATTCCCCCGTTATAGTTAGTTCAGCTAACTATAACTCGCGCCCACGCATTGCACTGCTGATGACGTCACATATTACATCACTCATGACATGGTCAGTGACATCACTGATGACATCACTGATGACATCTCCAAATGACATCACTGATGACATCATCCATGTGATAATTTGATGCATCTTCTCACACCCTAATATAACCTTTGATACACCAATCTAAATTACAGACTGCCATTCTCAAAACCATAGACACTCCAAGACCAATAACTACATACCCACTCACTGATTCTTAGGTCTACACACACATCCACTCACTCACCCGTACAGTCACTCATACTTACGGTCACTCAGTACAGGACTATCATATGCACTCATACACCTATATAGACACTCATACACCGCCATTCATCCATAGAGGTACTCACACACCTAGTCAGTCATGCAAATAATTAATCACACTGCCATTTACTCACCTATACAGTTATACACACACCAGCTCACTTACTCATACAAATACTAGCACATTCTTACGCTCTTATACAATCACTGATACAAGCACACACTCATCCATACAGCCACTCTCACAATCACACACTCTCACTTATAGCCATTTATATACTCCAAAACACATATATACTGCCTTTCACATATGGAGTTACTCACACATGTACCACTGAGATATACATTCACTCACTAACACACCCATACACACACTCACCCACCCATACAGTCCATCACAGATGCACTCTTGAAACCATGCACCCAGTGAATCACCCACTCACACATCTATGCACAGAGTCACACACACCCCACCCACACAAACACTCAGGCACCCATACAGATACTCAGACAACCAATCAATAACCCATATAGACACTCATGTAGCTATTCAAAAACCCATGCAGCCGCTTGCACACCAACAGACAGACGGATACAGACATTCACACAGTTTAGTCACTAACCCATGCATTCAGTAAGATACGTTTAATCACTCACTTATAGTCAGTCACGCACCTACTAAATCAACCATTCAGACACTTATACACCCACTCATTCTTCAATACGCCTTTCCCTATATATATTAAACATATTTAAACTTTACAGAAACACAAAGTCACTGGATGATGTCATCAGTGATGTCATCAGTGATGTCATTTGAGATGTCATCAGTGATGTCATCAGTGATGTCACTGACCATGTCATGAGTGATGTAATATGTGACATCATCAGCAGTGCATTGCGGGGCGCGAGTTATAGTTAGCTGAACTAACTATAGCAGGGAATTTCTCTGGTTTTGTACGAGCGAAATGTCCAACTAACTATAACTTTCCCTAAAACCTATGCTTTTTACAGTGAATTTCTAAGGTTTTTAAATGCTAATTTCTAGCTATAACGTGCCTGAAACCTATGGTTTTTCAGTGAATATATATATATATATATATATACATATATATTATCTACTGGGGTCGCCAGTAGATAGTTATAGTAGGACCTATTTTCCATAGGAAATCCGCGACATTCTATTTGAAATAACTCTTGCGTCGGTTGACGAATCTTCGTGAAATTTTCAAACTTTATGGCCCGCTCTGGTCCGCTCCTACCCTGAAAGTTTCGGGGTGATTCGTCAAGCGGGGCCGAGAAAAAGGGGTCCCAAAACGTGTTTTCTCCATTCATTTTCCCATAGGAAACTTTAGCCACGGCTACAGCCCGAACTGCTGAGCGGAATTACACCAAATTTGGCAAGAGGTAGTTCTTGGTTCAGAAAGAACCCTTTTTGTTAAATGGTGTAAATCCGTTCAGTAGTTCCTGTGAAAATCAAAATGAAAATCACATATATATCTATGGCCGCGTTGGATTCGCGCACACCTCCCGATCACGAGCTGCATGCTAATTGGCTGTCAGCACTCCAAATCAGGAAGTGTTGGCAGCCATTTTGTCCCTCGGTAGAACCGAGGGACAGAAGCACAAGTGCGCAAAGCGCACAAAGGGGGCAGGGTAGAAACACCCTGACCCCTAGGTCTGCTCAGGGGTCCCACAAGGACCCCCTGGGCAGAAAAAGCATTTTTTTTTTTTTTAAACGGCAGGATGCGCTCAGGGTGCGCGGATCCTGCCGATAAAAAAAAAAATCGAAGCGCGGTCTCCCGCGCCTCGATTGTATCCTGAGGGTCCCTAGGGGCCAACTAGCCCACCAGGAACCTCCAGTATGCGCCAGGGGCTGCGTTGCAGAGAGGTGTACAGAGGCCATGCCCCTTTTACACCTCTCTGCAAGCGCAGCTCTGTGGCGCTTTGAGGTACATGGTGGGCTGAGTTGGACTCCGGGACCCTCAGGATTCAAGGACTTAATCCCCCAACTTAAAATGCATCATGGGGCGCGTTTTGCACAGTGGTGAAGGGAGGGCGGGGCTTCAGGTGACATGTGTGCAAACAGGCCCCGTGGTGCATTTTAAGATGGGGAATAAATCCTCTTCAATCCTGAGGGTCCCTGGGGGCCAACTAGCCCACCAGGTACCTCCAGTAAGCGCCACGGAGATGCGTTGGAGAGTGTTGTAAAAGGCGTGGCCTCTGTACACCTCTTTGCAACGCAGCCCCTGGCGCATACTGGAGGTTCCTGGTGGGCTAGTTGGCCCCTAGGGACCCTCAGGATTGAGGAGGAATTAATTCTCCAACTTAAAACACGCCACAGGGCGTGTTTGCAGACATGTCACCTCAGGCCCCACCCCCTTCCTTCACCATTGTGCAAATATTCCTCTAAAATCAGCCGAACTACGAATTCCGATTTACTCACCTGTTATCAGGAGAGACCTCAGTGCTGCATCTTTGAGCCCAGTACTGATCCTGAAAAGTAATTTTAACCGTACTTACCAGTAACTTGAATTTCCTTCCATAGGATATCATTGCCTGCTTTTTGCTGAAAAAGTTTCTAAGTGTCGATTTTTGAAACATACAAATATTCCACTAAAATCAGCCGAACTACGAATTCCGATTTACTCACCGGTTATCAGGAGAGACCTCAGTGCTGCATCTTTTAGCCCAGTACTGATCCTGAAAAGTAATTTTAACCATACTTACCAGTAACTTGAATTTCCTTCCATAGGCTAACATTGACTGGTTTCACTTGGAAATTCTTCTAAGTGTGGAGTTTTGGAACTTTATAATATTCCTCTAAAATCAGCCGAACTACGAATTCCGATTTACTCACCTGTTATCAGGAGAGACCACAGTGCTGCATCTTTGAGCCCAGTACTAATCCTGAAAAGTAATTTTAACCGTACTTACCAGTAACTTGAATTTCCTTCCATAGGATATCATTGCCTGCTTTTTGCTGAAAAAGTTTCTAAGTGTCGATTTTTGAAACTTACAAATATTCCTCTAAAATCAGCCGAACTACGAATTCCGATTTACTCACCGGTTATCAGGAGAGACCTCAGTGCTGCATCTTTTAGCCCAGTACTGATCCTGAAAAGTAATTTTAACCATACTTACCAGTAACTTGAATTTCCTTCCATAGGCTAACATTGACTGGTTTCACTTGGAAATTCTTCTAAGTGTGGAGTTTTGGAACTTTATAATATTCCTCTAAAATCAGCCGAACTACGAATTCCGATTTACTCACCTGTTATCAGGAGAGACCTCAGTGCTGCATCTTTGAGCCCAGTACTGATCCTGAAAAGTAATTTTAACCGTACTTACCAGTAACTTGAATTTCCTTCCATAGGATATCATTGCCTGCTTTTTGCTGAAAAAGTTTCTAAGTGTCGATTTTTGAAACATACAAATATTCCTCTAAAATCAGCCGAACTACGAATTCCGATTTACTCACCGGTTATCAGGAGAGACCTCAGTGCTGCATCTTTTAGCCCAGTACTGATCCTGAAAAGTAATTTTAACCATACTTACCAGTAACTTGAATTTCCTTCCATAGGCTAACATTGACTGGTTTCACTTGGAAATTCTTCTAAGTGTGGAGTTTTGGAACTTTATAATATTCCTCTAAAATCAGCCGAACTACGAATTCCGATTTACTCACCTGTTATCAGGAGAGACCACAGTGCTGCATCTTTTAGCCCAGCACTGACCCTGAAAAGTAATTCTAACCGTACTTACCAGTAACTTGTATTTCCTTCCATTGGAATCCATTGTCTGGTTTTCAGCAGAAAAGTTTCAAAGTGTCGATTTTCACAAACTACAAATATTCCTTAAAAATCGCCTGTATGAGTTAAACGCATTCTTTCAACTGTTTACAGGAGATGCACCAGTGCTGGATCCAGGATCCACCACTGAGTAAGAAAAAGTAACGATAACACTACTTACCTGCTAAGTGAATTTCCTCCCATAGGATAACATTGGTGATTCTATGTGAAAAAGTTTCTAAGTGTCAACTTTTAAAATACAATAATATTCCTTAAAAATCACTACTGTAACCAAAACGCTTTTACTCAACTGTTTACAGGAGATGTCCCAGGACTGAATCTAGGATCCAATCCTGTGGTTAGAAAAGTAATCCATAAAGTAACTAATTGCATTTAACTAGAAATTCACATTGAGCTCAATGTTGCATTGTGTTTGAAATTGTGTTGCCCATTGCAACAACTGTAACTTCTGTACTTAAAAGTCTATTGCCTATTTGCAAAGTATTTAAACTAAAGTAATTCATTCTGAGAAAGTATATTTTGTAATGTAATGTATAATGTAATTACAATGTAATATAAAAATAAAATATGTAAAAATAAATAGTTTAAAAAAATGTAGTAAATCAGTATAAAAAAATAAATATAACAATTAATACATTTAAAAATTGTCATTTACAAAACCTTTGAAATTCACTGAAAAAAACCATAGGTTTCAGACATGTTATACTTAGGAATTAGCATTTAAAAAACCTTTGAAATTCACAGAAAAAACCATAGGTTTCAGACACGTTATAGTTAGAAATTAGCATTTAAAAAACCTTTGAAATTCACTTAAAAAACCATAGGTTTTAGGGACAGTTATAGTAGTTGGACATTTCACTGGTACAAAACCATAGAAATTCCCCCGTTATAGTTAGTTCAGCTAACTATAACTCGTGCCCCCGCAATGCACTCCTGATGACGTCACATATTACATCACTCATGACATGGTCAGTGACATCACTGATGACATTACTGATGACATCTCAAATGACATCACTGATGACATCACTGATGACATCATCCACGTGATAATCTGATGCACCTCCTCACACCCTGATATAACCTTTGATACACCCACTCTAAATTACAGACTGCCATTCGCAAAACCATAGACACTCCAACACCAATAACTACATACCCACTCACTGATTCTTAGGTATACACACACATCCACTCACTCACCCGTACAGTCACTCATACTTACGGTCACTCAGTACAGGACTATCATATGCACTCATACTCCTATATAGACACTCAAACACCGCCACTCATCCATAGAGGTACTCACACACCTAGTCAGTCATGCAAATAATTAAACACACTGCCATTTACTCACCTATACAGTTATACACACACAGCTCACTTACTCATACAAATACTAGCACATTCTTACGCTCTTATACAATCACTGATACAAGCACACACTCATCCATACAGTCACTCTCACAATCACACACTCTTGCTTATAGCTATTTATATACTCCACCACACATATATACTGCCTTTCACATATGTAGTTACTCACACAGGTACCACTGGGACATACATTCACTTACCAACACACTCTTACACACACTTACCCACCCATACAGTCTATCCAGATGCACTCTTGAAACCATCCACCCAGTGAATCACCCACTCACACATCTATGCACAGAGTCGCACACACCCCACCCACACAAACACTCAGGCACCCATACAGATACTCAGACAACTAATCAATAACTCATATAGACACTCATGTAGCTATTCAGAAACCCAGGCAGCCACTTACACAGCAACAGACAGACGGTTACAGACATTCACCCAGTTTAGTCACTAACCCTTGCATTCAGTAAGATACGTTTAATCACTCACTTATAGAGTCAGTCACGCACCTACTAAATCCTTCATCCACACACTTATACACCCACTCATTCTTCAATACACCTTTCCCTATATATTAAAAATATTTAAACTTTATAGAAACACAGTCACTGGATGATGTCATCAGTGATGTCATTTGAGATGTCATCAGTGATGTCATCAGTGATGTCACTGACCATGTCATGAGTGATGTAATATGTGATGTCATCAGCAGTGCATTGCGGGGCGCGAGTTATAGTTAGCTGAACAAACTATAACGGGGGAATTTCTATGGTTTTGTACGAGTGAAATGTCCAACTAACTATAACTGTCCCTAAAACCTATGGTTTTTTAAGTGAATTTCAAAGGTTTTTAAATGCTAATTTCTAACTATAACGTGTCTGAAACCTATGGTTTTTTCAGTGAATATATATATATATATTACCTACTGGCGGTCGCCAGTAGGTAGTTATAGTTAGGACCTATTTTCCATAGGAAATTCACAACATTCTATTTCCAATAACTTTGGCGCCGGTTGATGAATCTTCGCAAAATTTTCGAAACTCGTGGGGCGCTCCAGTCTGCTCCTATCCTGAAAGTTTCGGGGTAATTCGGAAAGCGGGGGCCGAGAAAAAAGGGGGGTCCCAAAACATGTTTTCCCCATGCAATTTTCCATAGGAAACGTTAGACACGGCTACAGCCCGAACTGCTGAACGGAATTACACCAAATTTGGCAAAGAGGTAGCTCTTGGTTCAGAAAGAACCCTTTTTGTTAAACGGTGTAAATCCGTTCAGTAGTTCCTGAGAAAATTGAAAAAGAAAAACATATCGATATCTGGGCGGAGCCTAACCACACATGTCATCGTGAGATCTGATTGGCTGTCAGCACTTCATCCTGGAATTGCTGGCAGCCATCTTGGGACCAATGTACATGATAGTACCCGATTGAAATGCATTGTAGTGAATCAAAGATTTTGAGGGTTACCAAAAGGAGAACTATAAAGGGTGATAACAGACTTTAGTTACATTAGAATTCATTTGTTGATGGTACCATACTCATTTCAGGAATTGTGGTGTGTTCTAAGGTGATTTTACCCTGTGAAAAACTTCTGCTGGGATATCATGAATCATGTTTGAGAGAAAACTATTTTCACATGCTTGTCCCATAGAGTTTTGGAAGGTGCTCCAGAAGTTAAAATGAGAGCATATTTTCTGTAAATTCACATTATCTTTCTCAGTCATGTGAGAATGAAGTCTGACATTCTCAGTAAACCATGTACATCCAACAAGGGCAGAGACTGTCAGTTGATTCCTTTGTGTTCTACTGCAGCTTCCCAGAGTGTTCTAAAGAACAACTAGAGTGCTAACAGCCTTACTTATGACAAAAGTATGTCACACCTGAAGCCATCTTGATTGGAATAAACTGGTAACACTTAAAACATTTAATTTAAAAAGGAACAATATGATGGGGTTCATTTTGTCATAGAAATTATGGTTAGTGCTGTAGAAAGAAAAATTAGGACATGTTTCAAGTGTGATATCAAATATCTTCCTGTTATATTTCAACAGGAGCAGCCTGTCAGTTGATGCCTTTGTGTTTTACTGCAGCTTCCCAGAGTGTTCTAAAGAACAACTAGAGAGCTAAAAGTCTTACTTATGACAAAAGTATGGCACACCTGAAGCCCTCTTGATTGGAATAAACTGGTAACACTTAAAACATTTAATTTAAAAAGGAACAAAATGA
>CAWUFW010029840.1:0-18264 GCA_963921515.1 Calotriton arnoldi
AGCCACAGGCAACTTGGGTGATGCATTCTGTAGGAGAGTAGGATCTGCTTCACATGGGTACCCTCACTTTTTGCTGATGCTTCACTGGTTTTCGACATTAGTCTGGCTGGGGCCCTGCTAGTCAGAACCTCAGCCTAGCTGTTTCCTCTCTAAAAGGGTCTCCATGTGCCTTAGGCACATCACTGATTGGGATCTGGAGTGCCCTTGTAAGTCCCTAGTATATGGTATACTATGTACCAAGGGCATAGGTACTCAGAGGACCTGCCAGGGGCTGCAGCATGTATTATGCCACCCCTGGAAGGCCATCCAAACTGACACCACAGGTCTGCTACTGCAGCCTGGGTAAGGTGGTGCATGCACCCCTTGCTGTGGTATAGGTTACCTATATCACTAAATGCATACACACATATAAACCTATAAGTCACTCCTAAGGCAGGCCTTATCAACTTAAAGGCAGAGTGCATGGTTCCTATGTGAGAGGGGTGCCCTGCATGAGCAGGGCCCCTCTGCAGCGTTCGGAGACCATCTCTGATGCTGTTTGTAGTGCAGCCTGACCATATATCTCTTAAACGCATTATATCCTCGCGTGTAAAATGCTAACTATGGAATGGCTGCACATCTGAATAGTGCAGTCACCCTGGCGGTGGGGTAGCATTCCACTCTTCTAGAGGGCATGACATACTCCTGACGCAGCGTCTCTGCATTGGCATCACAAAATCACAGTATGTTGCCATGACAGGTTGCTGTCTACCTCCTAGGCACGCAGGGGAGGCCTGAGGTGACCACCCTCACCAGGACAATGGACAAGCTGTGCATTGGGGTTACTTGAAGTCCTCAGACTGGGGGCACATTTCCAAGTCCCTGTGCATACCCTGTTCAAACCGTGATCAGGGCTTGCAGCCGCTTGGCTGCGAACTGGACAAGGGGAAGTGGGTGCAGCCACCCTCTGCCCTGACTCCACCCATAGGTGGGGCCATTTATAGTCCAACCCCTATCTTGTAGGAATGTGACTTCCGTACGTGCCTGAAACTGACCATGGCCATCACGATTAGTGACTGAAGAGCCTAGGGGCCAAGGAGCGACTCCCGAGCAGGGCATCCAAGAAGTGATCTGTCTCGCCCGCATTATCTGAGGCCTGGGCCGGACGCCGGTCATTTGCACCAGAGGCACCCCAGGACTTCGATTTCAGGCTACCTGAGTCCTCCGAGGTTCGTGGTTATCGTGGGTGATTCTGTGACTGTTGACTTCTGGGCACGCATTGGTAGCGCACTCCTCAAGAGTCTTGCCTCCTTAAGCTGAAGGTTCTGAGCTCTCCCAGCAATCATCTGCAGCCAAGTACTCATCCACGTAGGCTGCGTTAGGCTACGCGTGTACGTGCCGACGGGTACTTCGCGGAAATCGCGAGTCTGCTGGTGTGTGCAGTTCTAATCAAGGCCAATCTTTGCTATGTCTGGTATGTCTTTACAATTCCAGGCCTGCCCTCACTTGCCGCTGGGTGAGTTCCCATGAGCTCTGCTGGTCTAGCCATCGATTTGATGACTCCGTATCTCATTGCAAGATTGTCTGCTAGTTGTCTGAATGGCTGCTGAGCTATCTGGCAGGACATTGGAGACATGTCTGTTTGATCGCTGATGACCGCATCAGATCTGCAAGGGCTGAAGAGTACATCTAGATGACATGCCACTATCTGAAGCACTGAAGACAAGGGCATCTGTCCATCGCCTTCCACACTGGTCACTGGCTGATCAGACTCTGTCTCTCTGCTTCAGGTTCTTCAGAATCTGACCCACCTGGAGTCCACTGACATTCTTCTGTCATACATTTTTGTAGCAGCACTTGCAGACTACTGAATGGATGATCTCAAAGGCATCATTCGGAATTCTATGTATCAAATATTTTCCTGGGTGAGGTAACATATACTCGGTGTGCTCCGTGTAGAGATTCTTCAGAAGTCCTAGATCTCAAAGGGTTTTGTCTCTAGTCCTCTTAAGCGTCCTCTCCGATCCCCGACTTCTCCATAGAAGTTTAACGGCGCATCGCGGCTGTGCATTTCGCACATGCACGCATCGCCAGGCCGTGGGTCCGCGTGTCACCGAGCCTTGGGTAATTGGGGTCCAGCACTTTAGGCTCTAGGCCTAGTGTCTGCCGTGGTCAGTGACCAACTGGCATTGGCTACTGTCTCTACCTGCAAACGTGTATTTGCGCTATTAGTAGATTTCAGACGTTGCAAAGTCTGGCCCATGATGAGACTAGAGGGGTGTGTTTGGTGACAAATACATATTTGCTTTGGGAATATATATCTAAAAGTGGTGCCTCTTCATTTGGTCACTCAAGAGATTATAGACTGGTGTCATGGCTGCTTTTACATTCTCTCAGACTCTAGCCTGAAGGCAGCCCATACTAGGATAGTTAATAAGGTTGTCTAATCCTATCTCCATAGGGGTTATTTGGGTAAGGTGCCCACTATACTCAGTGGACAGCATATGCCAGGCCACACATTGAGCGTGCAGATTCTGTTCTGCGCCATTGCCTTACCAGATAATTCACTGAATTGATCAACTGAAAACTCACTAAAGCAGTAGTCCTAAGGCACATATAATTCTGGCTTAGAATATCAGTTTCTGAACTTGAGCAGTTGTGCACAGCACAACTCTTCTTTACAACTCAAGAGAGTTTAGTAGGCCACACTAGAGTAGGTAGTGCATACACACACCACACCTAGCAATGTCTATGCGTAGGATCCAGCCCCAGATGCCTGCAGCCACTGGAGTTGCCACCTCCAGCACCTCCACTCTCGGGATCTGGAGAGCTTATCGTAATGAGGAAGCTCAGTGACAGGTAGTTGCTTCCACCAGTCTCACTGTTCTCCAGGAGCTGCTGGTGGCTTATGATCTCACAGCCTGCAGTGACGGAGGTAGGAGCAGAGGGTGGGCCAGCAGACAGAAGTGCCAGGGCACATGCCCCAGCCCCCCCCGAAACTGGCCAGACACCTGACCTGGAAAACTCCACCAGATGGCGAGGATGATCGAACATGCCCTCTTGTCCCCCAGGAAAGGATTGAGTGTGCCCAGAAGTGTCTAGGTCATGCCTTCAGGAGTCTACCTGCCGCACCTCCATAGGGGCCCTGTCCATTCCCAGAGGGCATCCTCCCACAGAGAGAAGAAAGACTGGGCCCAGGCATGAAGTGAGTACATGCTCTGAAAAAAGCTCCAGTTTGAGAATCCCCTGGGATCTCCTAGAGAGAGAAGAGTTGGGACTAGAGTCCATGGCGGCAGCCATGCCCCTAGAGACAGGTGCACCTTATGACCATAGGGAACCTCGAGCAAGATTGTCCTCCTCATGCCAGAGCGGGATGATACTCAATGAATCGGATTAACTGTTTCTAGGGAGAGGGCCTGCAGCTAGAAGGTCCTCAGGGAGCAGGGCAGCAATCTGTGGTCTTCCCATGCTACAAAGGTAGAGATAGCCTCCTCACTGTCAGAGAGGAGGATGCTTCGACACAAGGTCTAAGAGCGCTCTTACTGATGGGGTTTGGCCTGACCATCGAACAGTGCTACAGGCTGTGATTCAGAGACACTAAAGTGCTAACAGACTCAAGACGCAAGTAGACTATGCGGATTGCTCTGCCAGGCTCTGGAAGGCTGGTTGGATGCAAGGGCAGGCAGTGTGACTCTCAGGATTGTACAATCTGATTAATGAGTGAGCAGATTCTTAATAACTGTCGTTCAGCTGCTGATCAAGTACCTGGCTGACCTGATCTGATCTTCCCAAGAATTGGGAGAAGGCGAGATAGTCGAGTCAGAACCAGGCGAAGCAGAAGGTACAGACTAAGGTGGGGAAACCAATAGCAAGATGCTAACTGACAAGGGTGGGGAGAAGGGTAGATCAAAGTCTTCTCATGCCAAATCTTCTTCGGTGGGACTCCAGTCTCCACAAGGTAGCCAAAGAGCACCATGGCGGTCTGCTAAGCAAGACCCATTCGACCAGCGATGCACCAAGTCCAAAGACTTCCAGTCCAGTGCACCACAGGCTTCTAAGGCGCATCTGTTCCTCTAGTACAGTTGGTGGAAGTGCTCCAGCAAAGGGTTTCAGGCTCACTACCGAGTTGGCCTCACCAAGTCAGGAACTGACTCAGGCTGCGCATGGATGTTCATCATGAGTACCTCCATGGGTCCCAGGCATAGCAGACAACAGCCTCAATCATGGACGAGAGGCCTTTGGTAGGTTTAGAGTGTCACATTGGTGACACACCTGTGCTACCTGGGCAAGTTATCTCGGGTGAGATGACGCGATTAATGCTAAGTGTCAGAACAGACGCTCTGGCAGTTGTTAACTTCTCTGGGATGCACTGGCCTTAAGAGGCTGAGGGTAAGTGCCCACCAGTGCTTGCTTGGCACGACTTTGAGACTCCTGCCTAGCAGAGGATTTCAGACCCGGCCGCAGGGACGCTGGGAGCTTGCTGTGACCAGGTCACAGCCAAACTGTCTGCAGAATTGAACAGGCCTGATTCTGAAGAATGGACCAGCGTCTTCCAAGAGGAGGAGTGCTGGGCTTAGGTAGCTCGTCCCTTGAGGAGGATCAGTCTCAAGAGGAACTGTCCCAGAGGAACTCGCCAGGCAGGACCTTCCAGGCAGGAGCCGAGGCTGACCTGCAGCCAGGAACCTCAGAGCCAGCAAGGCTGACCGCTGAGGCCGTGCTGGGAAGCAAGCGGTCTCCATATGTGCTTGGGATGATGGGATTCCGTGCACTAGTGAGACTCGGCCTGCTGGCCACAGGGGCGGTAGACCTTGTAGTTCAGGGTCTTCTAGCATCACTAGGCCTAGGATAGAATGTCCTCATGTAACTGGCTCTACATGTCTGAAGACAGAGCAAGGCATCTTTGTCAGCTCCTGTGAATCTGCCAGCTCAGTGGCAAGCAGGTGGCACTATAGCGCTGTCTCCTGATTGTCATCTAGTGGTGTGCCTGAGAGGCAGTGATGATTGTTGGTCCCACGGGATCTCAGCTATCTGGCACAGATTTATCCTGGTGTAGTGGATCATGCCACCAGGAAATTCCAGAGGCTATGCTCTCTTGGACACTACAGCACTCCGGGGTGGCAGCCTCCTGGGAATTTCGAGCATGGCTTCTAAGGAGGTAGTATCAGACAGGGGCAGTAACCATGTCTGGGTATTTCAGCAATGTGGAAGGAGGTGGAGTCATCTATAAGTCCTCACTCACACTCTATCACCTCCAATGCAATGGTTTAGTTGAGAGATTCAACAAAATCCTGAAGGGCATGATTAGGGCTTCCAGCAGCTTGGGCGCAGATGGGACATGCCTGCCCTGCCTTATTAGGATGGGGAGGTGCGGAAAGGTTATGCCCTTTGAACTTGTTTGGCCATTCTGTGAGGGGTTCACAGTGCTTGGTGAGTGTATTTTCCAAGTTCTCAAAGCAAGACAGTAGTGACATGTACTGTCTGCTCCAGGATGGCTGAGCACATAAGGCAATCCAAAAATTCGCTACGAGGAATCTCAGAAGGCCTGGCATGCCCAGGCTGTTCTACCAGCCGACCAGCCAGGACAGAAGGTGGGTGTTGGAGTTATGGCCCCAGCAGCTGTCCAAGACAAATGGAGGGACTCACACTATTGTTGAGCAGAAGGGTGAGGTCAATTTCAGACCTAGGGAATGCCTGTATTGCCCTGGGTGTCTTCCATGTCACCAGGCTTGCCATATGGACAGGCAGATGCGGCTTGCTCATAGCACTGATGAGGGGCAGGAGGAGCCCACTCCTGACCTGCTCTCACAGAAATCTGACGATGGGTCAGCTGATGGTGTAGTTTGCAGCGCAGCTCACTGCCAGCAACAAACTGATTGCAGGGCAGTCCTCAATCAGTTTGACTATGTTCTCATGACATTCAGTCATCGGGTGCACCATGAAGTGGACACTGGGGACAGTCTGCCTATTAAAAACAAGATTTATAGGCAACCTGACCATGTCAGGACTGTCAGACAGACTGAAGTCCAGAAGATGTTGGAATTGGGAGTGATTCTCAGATATTCTGTCCAGTCGGTCCTAGTATCTAACTCACTCAGCGGTGGTAAGAGAGATGAGTGTTCTGTGTAGATCATGTGGGTCCAATGCAGTCACTAGGACTGATGCCCATCCAAGCTCATGGGCAGATGAGCTCATATACTTTGACCTCTGCCAATATCTCAGCACATTTGACCTACAGCTGGTTACTGGCAGATCAGACTAGCTGATAGCTGCAAAGCCTAAAACAGCATTCACCTTAATGGGCATTATCATTTGCAGGTAATGTTCTTTGGTCTGAAAAGGTACCTGCTCACTTTCCAGAGGTTGGTGAACACAGGTTCTCACAGGACTGAGGCATATGCAGCTTATCTAGATGATATTGCTGTCTTTAGCTCCACCTGGGAGGATCATCTGTCCACCTCAGAATGTTTACTAGGCCCTGCAAAGGCAGCCTGACTATCAAGGCCATTAAGTGCTCAGATAGGCAGAGTCAGGTTACGTATCCATGGGTGGAGGCCAGGTTCAACCTAGCAGAGCAAGATCCAGACCATCACGGACTGACCCGCATCCAGACTCAGGTGAGTATCTTCTAGCCTGACTGGGTATTCTAGAGATTTGTCAGTGGGTATGGATCAATAGTGACACTCTGAATGACTTAATCCCAAGAAAATGCCTGTGAGCTCAGTGGATGTTAGCTGTCAGCTGGCATTTCGAGTAGCCATTGCACTGGTCTACCACTGCAGAGTCCTGATTACTCCAAGAAGTTCATTGTTCAAATAGATGCATCTGAATTGGGGGTAGGGGCTGTACTGTCACAATTGAATGAAGAGGTCAGGATCAGCCAGTAGCTTTTATTAGCAGAAGGCTGACTCCTAGAGAGAAACGCTGGTCAGCCATAGAGGGAGGCCTTGCTGTCTGGGCTCTGAAGAGCTGAGGCCATACTTGCTTGGTACATACTCCTGGTTCAGACAGACATAAGCTCCTCTTATGGCTAAACAATGAAGGGTGAAACCCCCTGCTTAGGTGGTCCATTTCCTACAGGATGGATTCTACAGTGGAACATAGGCCTGGGAGTAACCATGCGTAATGCAGATGGATCTCCTCTAGGTGTTTCCACTTTGAACATGAAGACTTGGCTCAGCAAGGTTAGTTTAATGTCCCACGCTTGGGGGTTGTGTAGGAGAGTAGGATCTGCTCACATGGGTACCTCCATTTCTTGGCTGATTCATTCACTGCTTGGTCTGGCGGGCCCAGCAGCAACCCAGAGCCTAGCTGCTTCTCTCTTAAAGCGGTTTCCATGCGCCTGTAGCACATCACTGATTGGGATCTGGAGTGCCCTTGTAAGTCCCTAGTATATGGTATACTATGTACCAAGGGCATAGGTACTCAGAGGCTTCGCCAGGGGCTGCAGCATATATGAGCCACCCCTGGTAGGCCATCCAAACTGACTACCACTGGTCATGCTACTGCAGCCTGGTAAGGTGGGTGCATGCATTCTCTACTGTGGTATAGGTTACCTCATACTCGCGTAAATGCATACACACATATGAACCCCATAGGTCACTCGGCAGGCAGGCCTTATCAATCCTAAGGCAGCAGAGTGCATGGTTCTCTAAGGTGAGAGGGTGCCTCAGATGCATAGGCCCAGCTGGACATCCTGATGCTGTTTAGTGTGCCTGACTCATACTTAAATCCATTATATTCCCGCGTGGGGGCCAAGACCCATGGAATGGCTGCACTCTAACATAAATGGGTATGGTGTCAACACTTGAATACACTACATCCTGGCTGCAGCGGGGGTAGCATTAATTCTCTGTGAGGGAAAGGCATGTGTGCTACTCGACGAACCGCAACTTCTCCAGAGCCCTGGCACACAAGCTGATGCTGCCCTTCGGGATCTAAACTCCCGCCTGACAGGCTTCCTGTCCCAGTGTGACCACCTCCCGTCACACAAACCGGGCCTGCAGCCCAAATGGCCAACTGACAAGGAAAGGGTGCGTATTCCCTTGCCCTGACTCCACTAAGGGACGAGTATCCATCCCCTACTTTGCACAAAGGTAGGAACCTGAAACCCGACCGATATACCTGATGAAACCGAAACAGAATCCTGGACCTCGACGCTCTACTCACGACAGAGGACCGGAAGAATTCCTTGGGGTCGGGCTGACTTCGCTAAGGCGGCACTGCTCCGGCATCACGCTCCCGCCGATGCAGCCACGATCAGGCCAGAGTGGATTCAGATTGCAGGCCACCCTGAGTCCCCAGCAGGAGGTCTGGCTATAAGGATCACTTGACACGGTTACTCTGTATCTGGGTCTCCCAAGGTGTTTGGCCTGAGGCCTGGGCCTCCAGACCACTGCACCGAAGATCACTGGCCCCACTACCAGCGTCCCACGCTAGCGCTGCCATGAGTTTCCTCACAGCCGCTAGCCCGCTAGTTGACGAAGGCCAACTTTCTTGTATCTGGTTGTTCCATTCCGCTCACTTGAGCTTCGTCTCAGGATCTTGCTGGTCGGTCATCTATCGACGAGACTTGCCGCTGCTAGTTTGTTAAGAATTTGGTTTCAGCCGACACTTTCAGTACTGACAGATTATCTAGTATCAGCTCCACTTGTCTGAAAACGCTGATTACATTCGATCTTCGTTGGCTGAAGAGGTCACACTATCACATCGGTTCCAGCATTCGACATTCGTCCCACGCTCCCTGGTCACTGGCTGGGTGATCTGATCACTTCCGTTTCAGGTTCTTCAGAATTCGACACTGGATCCACTGTGATACTTGATAGCAAAGGCATTTGTAGCAGAGTCGACGAGCCTAAATTTCTCACTCAAAGGTACCTATGTGAACATGTAACACGGTATCGCTATCTGCAGAGATTTTCAAAGTTCTAGATCTCAAAGGGTTTATCCTAGTCCCTTGGTTTGATTTTCCACGTTATATCAAATGGGTCTCAGAACACTAAGTGGTTCTTTGTATCTAAATTGTGCTCAGTCGTGTTCGCATACTCACTTTATTGGTATTTATACGCTCTAGGCTCCAAATCGCATTTGTGCTATTACTGTGATTTTAAGATTTTGTACCTGTACAATTAGCTCCATAAAGAGATAGAGGTGTTTAGTAATAACAGCTATATTTTGAATAGGGTATTCGGTGTATGTCTTTCATTTGTCACTAAATAGTTGCTTACATTCTCCAAGATTTATCTGAGTACAGTTTCATATTACTAATTAGATATTATTATGTTGCCTTATCTTAATGATTAGATTGGTAGACGGTTCTCACTATAATTAGTGATAGCTAAGGCCAATCTCTCTTCATTAGTATTGACTTCGATGTTCGTAGTTGCCTACCATTGTCACATGAGGCCAGTTTACGCTTACCATTAAATGCATGTTGTGTCGAGAGGCCGAGGTATTTCAGTAGCTATGCAGGCCCCGATAGACAGGGTCAATTTTGGGGTTTCCGTGGCATGCTCTGTTTGTTAAGGATGAAGTAGGCTCGCTACTATTCAGTGTATGCCATGGCCTTGGCAGTCAAAGTTCGTTGTTGATCGGCAGTTACCTTTCCAGGCTTCCAGCTTTTCATACATAGTGTCACCATGTCAACAAGGGCTTCCTAGGCAGTTCAGTGTATTTAAGAGTTGGGCATACTTTTGCTTACATTAGTAAGTGTAAATCTTTACATTTGTTTTCCTACGTTTAGCCTTACTAATATTATTGGGACATCTATTACATGCTTATAGATGCAATTTCACTGTAAAAGTTTGATATCTAAGTTTGTGTCTTCGGGACTCAATTAAAAATCACAATTTACAGTAAAGTTGATTGCTTCAAGTCTGAGCACTTTTAGAGCTGATTTTTATTTTGCCCATTCTGTTCTCTGCCTGCCTGAATACACGCTCTGTAGTGCAGACAGTTGGCCTGCACATTTTCCTATAGAGAAGACAACGGGGGCTTAGTGTTGATGTTCTGGGGTGGAGGCACAGCCCCACTGCCACCTGGGCACTGTCCCAATACACAATAGGCCTTCGATGACCTCTGGGAGCCATCATCATTGTGCCAGTTGTAAGACAGAAGCTGATCTACTTTCAAGCCCTATCTGTTGCCTTCTAATTCCATTCAAGAACCAGGCACTGCTTAGTCATTACTAGTAAACTTCTACGTGATCAGCCACTCTGTTGACTGTTATTTGCTTGGACTCCTCTGCTTGCTGCCCTTCCTTGCCTAGAGAGACTGACCTGCATTTACATCCCAGTGTCTAAGAGTCAGCTGACTGGCCTCCAGACTGTCACAACAGATCTCCACCTACCTCTGTCTGATCTGCCATCTGTGAGTCTTGCTGCCAAGTGTTACACCCAAACTTGTAGTAATCTAAGGTGCATTCTCAGTAATACACCACCTAGTCATGACAATGTACTGATATCACCTATCCTGAGTTGCCCACGTCCATCTTAATGTGTCTGGCTTGACTTTGCAGCCCGCAACTAGATAACTACAGTTTGAGACTTGATGCATCATTTTCACCTAAATCTTAAATTGCATATATCAGAATTATTTCTATTGGATTTTTGTTGTTGGTCTTGTTATATTTTATGAAATAAATCTTTAACCAGGTGGCATTTTGTGTGGTTTCACTGTTTTACTGTTTGAAGTGTTACACAGTCTGCCACATTGTCTCTTAAGTTGTTTCCGACTACTTTGCCAAGTACAGAGGGTGAGCACAGGTTAATGAAAAGTATCTGATTTGTCAGATTGTGGAGCCCCTAAAATTTCCAGTTACAGAAACCCAATTTCAACACTGACATTGTGGTGTGGAGGATATTCAGATAGCGAGAGATGAGTTGTAGTCACCGGCCAGGATACGTTAAGTCCATGGGTTCTGAGGATGTTACCGGGGCTTGGTGTTGCCGTGGTAGGGCTGTGAGTCTGAGGGGACGCTCAACTATGTTCTTATTCTGGGTGGAAGTGATGGTTTTTCCAGAGGTAGGATTCATTTGGAGGGCGTTCTGGGATTTGTCATTCTGATAGCAGTGTGCAGGGATAGTAAATAAACGTTGCTGAGAGGTTGCTAGATCAGTGCAGATGCTGTTTCAAAATGAAGTGGTTTGTCGTTGGTGGAGCGCTTACATGAAAGAAGACAAAGATTATTACTTGTGGTAGGTATGGGAGATTAAGGATTTGTCCATCATCACTTCAGGATGTTGTCGAATGCCGAGACTAACCTATTTCAGCTCAGTGCTCGGCAGCTCTGGACAGCTATCCATGAATGAATGAATGAATGAAAGAAAAGAGCATTTGTATATCTAGCCACTCACAAAGAGTAGCCCTGAGCGCTGAAAAGACTTATCAGACTCCATTTCTGCCCTTGCTATGGAAGTCGGGCGCACATTGCCAGGTCTTTAAAGAGCCTTCCTTAGTCGTCATTCTCTGAAAGTCAAAGGAAGAAGGTTCCAGGCGCTGGCCCCAAGGAGCGGCCAGCTGGAACGTGGCACTGTATAACTTAGACGGATGCCATGCTTCACCAGGCTCTGGTACATATGACTCTGATGTCTTGCCCTGAAGGGCCAAAGAAGAGTTGCCTAAAATCGATCCTTACAGAAGCGTGCAAGTGTCTTAGGTGAGGCCTTGTGGCCTATTAAAAGGACCTTCTAGCGGCTGCATTCCCAACACTGCGGCTGAACAAATATCAGGAGGCCTATGCCAGACGTTAACGTGAGTCCAGCATTATCAATGCCTGATATTCTATAGCTAGTAAAGGGGAGGAATTTAAGCATTTCAAGAAGCCAAAGAGGGAGCTCCGTTACAGACTGAGATCTCATCGCTAGGCGGTCCACAGGGATGCCCAGATTTGACAGCAGCAAGAGCGGATGGAGGGGTGACATACTGGCAGTCACTAGAGTGGGAGCTGTGACCCAGATTTCTGACATATTTAATCCGGTTATTTGGGCCATGCACACTGGCAGACAGGAGCACCTTTAACAATTTTCAGGTCGGCTCTTTGTCTCATGCTGATGCTGTCGCCAGCGCAAGAGATGCGCTGCACACCCTGTTGCCAAGGGGTATATATAGGTTGAATGAGGACTCAGTATCAGCCCCTGAGGGACCCACTTCAGGCTGGGATGTAAACTAATGCAGGGGGTCCAGATAGCATCTATCCCTAGGAAGGAGGAAAACCAATTTGTGACTGTGCTACCTATTCCACAGTTCTGCAAATTTTGTAGTGGAGGTATCGCCGCAGAGAGATCTGGTTGCACAGGCTGGCTTTCCACCTGAATCTGGGTTTAATGAAGTTGTGAGACTTGAAGGCAAGGTCTCTACTATAGTTGTCCCTGCTTGTTAGGAGCTGATTTTTCACCGAATTGACATTTAGGGGCCTTAGAGAAAAACGGTAATAGTGATATAGGCTGCTGATGTTGGAGTGGCCAGCAGTAGGTTTCTTCAGTTTTAGCACGCCTAAATACAGGCAATTATGCATCGCCGCACTGAGGAATTGGTACGAGTTTGCCACAGGGCTAATAGATTTTAGCCACCGAGGCCACAGTGAAGTTGGCAAGTGTCAGAGGTGGACTCGATTCCCCAGACCCTTGATAGATACCAGGTTGAAGCAGAGGAGTCTCAGAAGAAGAGTCATATAAAGTGTGGTAATGTTGGATTGTCGCAGAAGGGAGCCCCTAGAGAAGGAAACTTGAATGTTCATTTATTTTTGTCATTGAAAGAAAGATAAAGAAGCTGGTCCAGCAGTAGGGGTATACCACAGCCTGCCACTCTAAAGATCTACTTGCCTTGTCGATCAATTTTAGCTTTTATATAGCATCTTGGCATCCTGGATGAAGAGACTGCTCAGCTTGCCTGTTTGTTCCAGTTTATCAGAATTGTACGTACACTACTCTTCAAGGCATTTGCAGGAGCTTTGCTCAGCCAGTGTCTTCATTGTTCAGGTGAGCTGAAAGTCTGGCATCCTTTCATGGCCACAGATATGTGCACTGTTTGAGCTCAGCACCACATGTCTTGTGGCTACATTGCACTATCACTAGTTCAGCACCATCTGGGATTAGTAGTACATGTCATTTATTTGAAGTCATGGCCAAGAGGGCATCTTCCCTCTGCAGCCTGACTTGACACTCAGACTCACCAAGCTCCAACAAAATCCGTGCGTGAGGGGACTGCAGAGCCTGGCAGGGGTGGAGAGCTCATCCCACGCCATGAGTGTGCTGAGGTGGCAGGGTCATTGAGGGGGGCAGGTTGCGAGGTCACTGCCCTGAGTCATTTAACTCCTGTGAAAAAAACAAACTGGGTAGCCAGCAAGGCTGCTGCCATGCCCATGGAGGCTAATGCTGACCATCAGAAATGCTCAGTCCCACAAGGGCTTCCAACTTGTCGGGCTTTGCCGTGATATCGGATGGGTCATTGTTTAGGCAGGTGCTCATAGCCGGCCTGCTAGGATCTGAACTTGTGATCTACCAGGTCGGATTGCAGGGTAAGCAATGGGCGATAAGAGTCTGCCACAGGGCTTAGGCGGTAGTCGATTTGCTGTGGGTGTGCTGTTTCAGCAGCCTATGGGGCCTACAGGAGGCAGATAAGCTCTGTTACCTTCCCTTTAATACGGGGGCGGCCACTCTGTCTCTCACTGGGACCGGTCCATCGCATGCAGATTGAAGGGGATAGGGGCTGAAAATTTCATTTTCATATTTGCTTCACTGTTTTACAATTGTGCACATATTCTGCACATCTGCATTTATTTAATTCAGTGAAGCTAAGAAATACCTCTCCTCCTCTAGAACTCTCCTATTTCATAATACTTAAACACTTAGCAGTGTTTGTGCAGGTGTAATGTTAAATGTGGCCAATTTTTATGGGGTAGCCGATTTTTTATTAATCTGCCCTGCTCACATTTTGTTCATAAGGATATATACCACTAGACATCTGTCCAGCAGGCTAAGCCACAGAGTTGACACAGCCCAGACACTTTGTTAAATAGCCCATTATATTGAAACTTCCGCTCTGAACATTTCCAGTATATGTCTTTTTGAAATCATGACGTTTCATAAACATTTATTTTCATTTCCAGTACTTACAGACGCTGATATGAGCTCCTGGCTACAGATTCATACAAAATGTAGTGCTGTCCTTTACTATGTGATGAAATGCAAGAGTGAAGCCTTGCAAAATGCGTAAGAGTGAGAAGTATTCAGTCACTGTCTAAAGAGCATGTAGCCAGGTTAACCATGAATTTATTTAGAACCTACCTAGCTGAGATTGCAGCCACAGTTACTTAGCTGAGTCTGTTGTTCTGCTACGCTTGCCAACGGCTGGATGGTCTGTGGAGCCGGGGTGGGGGCAGCATGGCGGGGTTAGTACTGAAGTTTACAGACTCCTTCTGCTGTGCTGTTACACTGATGAGGGGCGAAGAGGCATCATGGGGCTCCAGGGATTTCAGCTTCCCCATCATTGCATGGCGATATGAGAGGGTTATCGAAGCAATCCATTGCACTGTTTGTTTGGACAGCAGCTACACAATCTTAATGCGGGTCATCTTTTCAAAGAGCTGCTGTATGTTTTCTTTACTTATGTGGCAAATAAAGCAAATATTTTGTTAGATCCCAGGTATATATTGACATCATCTGGGAGACACTTGTTTATTTATGACTCCTGTGGTTTTATATCTGTTTTCTGCACTTGCCTTATTTTACTTTATATTAATTGACAAAACCGCAAGTCCCAAATGTAAAGAACACTTGACTGAGCTACTCATGTAGGCCACGTAATACTAAGGTATTTCCTGAGGGAGCAAAGAGGGGCACTTTCTAAAGGTTGATCCAGTTCTGGGTAGACTCCCGCTCTGCTCTCGGATACATGCAGCTAGGTCACTGGGCTGCTCTGATTTACAGGCACAGTCCAGCTTTTAGTCGAGGAGCCAGTGCGCATGCTCTGCTCTGCAAGACTTGCTGTACTGGAGTAGAAGCTCACTCGCCCATATTTCATTGGCTTGTCTCTGTCATTTGTAAATGCTGATCATCGGCTTGTTAATTTCCTAGTACGGTCTTCTGTTCATTTGTAGTTCTCCCATTATTACTGTCTCATTCTGTTGTTGTATGACGTACGCAGTTATTTGTCTGTAAGACTACTTTCTATCGAGTGCCTCCTACTGGGCAGGTACGATAAAGAGTGCTGATAACGCTTTCACTTTAGTTTTCCTCACTTGTTTTATCTACTTCCATCCTCGTTCTTTATTGCTGTTTATTTAATTTAAAGTGTTGTGATTCAGATTTGAAGTACAATTACAGATTGAATCAATGCCAAGGTTTTAACATCGTCCCTCGGTCTTCTGTCGAGTTTGACCGCTGAACTACAACCTCCTCTTCCATAGCTATTCTCATTTATCAGGCATACCTTGTAAGTATGCTTTGCAGGCCGAGTGTTTGCTGACTG
This sequence comes from Calotriton arnoldi, assembly GCA_963921515.1. Lineage (NCBI taxonomy): Eukaryota > Metazoa > Chordata > Amphibia > Caudata > Salamandridae > Calotriton > Calotriton arnoldi. Next base: position 15,445 of record CAWUFW010029840.1, read on the forward strand.
CCTGCTGAGAGGTTACCGCCAATTATTAGCCACGAAGACATCCACCCCATAGGATTCTCAGACAGGTCTAGTAGAGGAGAGACCTAAAATAGGCTATGGTTTCTTTGTGTTCTCATCTAATTTTTTATTATTATCAGAGGAGTACTGTCTGGTGCCTTCACTGCAGCCTCACATAGTTGTCAAATGACTCCAGCCTGAGTCCTCCGAGACGCTAAGGCTGGCCTGGGCTTTCATCTGCCTTTGACTTTCTGCCCAATTTTCACTTGTCCTTTTTTTATTTGTTTATATCTGTTTTTGTGCATCTGTTTATTCTGTTTTCTGCATTTGTTTTTTGCCCAGTCTTTCTTTATCTTTGTTCTTTTTGCCTTGCTTTCATTACGCTTGCCTTCCCATTCTTCTTCTTATTTGTTATTGTCATTGCTGCCCTTCCCTTTCATTCAGTTTGTGTCCATTCTCATACTGGTAGCATCCCTTTACCAGTATGGCCTCTGCTGTTCTCTGTTGTGTCTCTGTCGTTGTTTCAGTGCCACCTCTGTTTGTCTCAGCATTTTGTTATGTTCTTAAGTTTCACCTTGTTTGCCTTCATATCCGCCTGTCTTCTGATTTGCCCTTTCATTTATCTGCATTTACTAGTTTTTTCTGCATCTGTTTATTTGTTTTTTGCATTCGTTATTTTTGTTTGTTATCTGTTTTCATCTCTTCTTTATCTCTGTTTCTTTTTCATTGCCTTTGTTTTTTTCATGTAAAGTTTCTTTCCTTCTGAATGCTTGCTGGCTTCTCCAGCTAGCAAGCTGTTTGCACTGCTGCACTGCCAGCATCAGCTGCCAGGGAATCTCACTGCCAGCTTGCCATGAATGCTCATTTATTCAACTCCCAGAAGAAACAACTTTCAGCTGTGCTGAATGCCGGCCTATCACCTGCTGCCTCTGTCACACTGCCGCCATATCTTCAGCTCATTGCTGACCTCTACACAGCTAATGTCTCTGAGTTGAGACCATGGATGCCTGGCTATAGCACGAAAGAAATTCTCTTGCTCTCCGAGCCATTACAGAGGCCCAATTCTGATTTTAAGAGGCCGCACTGTTATCCTATGGATTCAAGACTTCCAACCACCCTGGACGTCACTGAGGTCAATTTCCTCTTCTGCCCTCTATCCAGATCATGACCCCGACGGTTCACCACGCTGACACTACCATCACAGGCTCATTCTCGACTATTCTTCGCATCTCGATTTTCACCTGACTCGTCATCGCACTGAGGCCGCCGTACCTTCAATTGCAGCTTGCTGAGCCATGGTCACAATACGCTCAGCCACACCACGCCACCTCTGACGGACCACGTCACTTCTTCGAAACTCACTCTCATAGGAATCTCATGATCACCGACTGCAGAGACAAATTTCAAAACTGTACAGAGACCACTGGGCAGATGCTGGCCTGGTTCACTGTCTCCAGAACAACGCATTTGCTGACAGAAAGCTCACAGAACACTCACACCCTGAAGACGAAGAAGAATTTATCCACTCCGCTAAGGAACTCTTCAGTATCATGCAATTGGGCACCACTTCCCTGGGACAACAAGCCTTCCTACTTCCATCAGGACTTCACGACAATCTCACGAAAGCACCTATCACCACAGACACAGCCAAGACCATGAGCATATACACTCAGGGCCACCGACCAAGTTCACCACACATCTTCCAGCCCTCATAGAACTCAACCATGTTCTCCAGGCACTGGAACGCGCATTCTCCAATCCAGACTATTCTCCTCCTGCCACTGAGACCGCCACCACCAGCCACCAACTGAAGGCTGTCCTCGACTCACAGCACTGGCATCACTCACACGATTACGGTCCTCTGCCACAGGCACACGTCTCACTCACACTAACGCCAGACTTCCACGACGCCGGCATACGCAGGAACCACATCCGCTCACTGGTCGGTGAACCAAAGAATCAGACTCTCTCACCTCACAGAGATCAGCTGCAGAGCATATTCTCCTTCGCCACATTGTCAGAGTGACGGACTGTGCATGTATCTTACGCTGACACTAGCCACGACCGACATTCCAGGAAGGACAGTCTAAAAGCTCAACTCACCCTCGTCTCCCGCCACTCCGGGGCATCTCCCTGAACTTCTCGCTGCACCGCGCATTCAAATGGATCCTCGTGCTTGTTTCATGCATTCTCATGTTTGACTATGTAACGCCATGCTGAATACCTTCTGCATCTCCATTGGCCGAAGAAGAGCCATCTCTGCCACTCACTACAACACTTATCCCCATACCAATGAAAAGACTCGGTCTTCTGCCACCAGCTTTGCCAGTCCTCCTGCACCAGAATTTGCCAGTTCCAGCTTCAAGGCCTGAACTACTTCTCCACTCACGCCAGGAAGAGAATCTGGATGTCTTGACAGAGCTCTCCTCCTCAGAGCCCCAGGGGACTCACGGGTGCAGTGCGCCACAAATGGATTTTCCGTGCTCTGCTGACGTCTACCACTGCACAGCTCTCTGCCAGGATGGTTATGCCATCACAGTGGCAGCAGGGGTATTCCTTTTCTTAAGATTGAGGCTGCTTTATCAGCGGAGTCTGGTAATCTGTCAGCATGGCTTAAAAATGTTTTTGACAAGAATACTGAATGATATGGCTGTTTACGCGTGTGAAACTTCCACCATCATTCTGTCATGTGTAGCTGCACTTCAACGACATTAGGCTTGCTGAAAATAAACTATTATTCCTCATACATATATGTAATTTCAGTTTCATTCACTGGTATCTAAGTGAAGTGTTAGGCACTTTAATATCAACGCGGAGGAACTC